>BLSH010000009.1:64650-77672 GCA_018402905.1 Glandirana rugosa
TTCTCATCGTAGCCTCTATAACGAGGTCCCAAACCAACCAGGAAAGGCAAACCGGCAACCTGACGCCCACCATCCGGCTGCTTTTCCGATTGAACAGTCCAACGGCCAAACGGAAAGGACCAACCAAACCCTGGAGCAATATCTCCGATGCTACTCTTCCTACTCCCAAGATGACTGGGTCTCCTTGTTACCACTAGCCGAGTTCGCCTACAACAATTCCATCCACTCTGCTACCAAGCAGTCTCCGTTTTGGGCGAATCTCGGCTACCATCCCACATTCCTGCCTGTCTCCGTCCCGGAAAGTTCTATTCCGGCCACACAAGAAATCACAAAGTTTTTGGAAGAAAACAACAAGATGCTGCAGGAGACCCTTGCGCAGACTCAGGAGCGTAACAAGGAGCTTTACGACAGGAAGAGACGCGGAGAGCTGGACCTTCAGCCTGGCGATCGGGTCTGGTTGGCGACCACTAATCTGTGACTGTCCTGTCCATCAAAAAAGCTGGGACCAAAATTCATAGGACCATTCCCAATTAAAAAGAGGATTAATAAGGTGGCCTATGAACTCGACCTGCCATCCTCACTCAAGATCCATCCAGTGTTCCACGTCCACCTCCTAAAGCCAGTGGCCAAGGACCTGTTTCCTGGACGACGATCGGCTCCACCTGGACCGGTGGTAGTGGATGGAGAGGAGGAGTTCGAAGTGGAAGCAATTCTCGATTGTAGAAGAAGAGCTGGGGGAATACAGTTTCTGGTGAAATGGAAAGGTTACGGCCCTGAGGAGAACTCATGGGAGCCAGAAAACAACTTTCATACCCAGGAAATGGTCAGAACTTTTTGGAGAAACAATCCAGCCAAGAGCGCCCAGATGGGCATCCGGAGGCTGCCCCTTGGGGGGGGGGCAATGTCAGGAAAGAACCGATCTATGCCTTTCCGCGGTGGTGCGCGCGCCTGTGCGCGTTCGCGCGCGCCCGTTCGCGCGCGCCCGCGTGCGCGCGCACGCGCCGGAAACGGCGCCTGGCGGCTCTATTTCAGTCAGCAGAGCCCTGCAGCTGGTGTTGTCCACTCTACAACGTTCCCTGAACCTGTGAAACCCCCGGTGACTACTTGCGTGTGATTTCCTGTTCCTGTGACCCCGGCTTGTTCCCTTGGACCTGTTGATATCTGCCCGCACCTGACTCCGGCTTGTTTACGACCATCCGCTTGGCTGCTCCCACTGTACTTCTGTTGCCAGCACGTTGCCGACCCTGCCTGTACCCGACCATCCGTTTGCCTGATCCCGTCGTACCGCACCGCCTGCCAGTTGCCAACCCGGACTGAACCACTACTCTCCTGTCTTGCACGAGCTTCCTGGGACTTCTCCCAACCACCTGAAGTTTGTCCAGCCCTCGTGCCCCCCTGTGCTCCAGAGCTCCCTGTCCACACTACCAGGGGTTCTCGAACCAGGGCCGCAAGAGAGGTTGCCCCCCGCATAAGCCAGACTCTACCACCAGGTACGTGACACACTCAAGCCAGAGTGTTACATCGAGAATGGGATCGATTACACTTGAAAGATGGAATACTTTACAGGTGAGGCCTTACTGAAGGGACAGAAGAAACCTGGCATTTGTATCTACCTGAGAAGCATTGCAATTCAGTGTTATTATCCTTGCATGATGAACATGGGCATCTGGGTATAGAGAGAACTTTTCAACTGATAAACACCAGATTCTATTGGCCAAATGTGAGAAGAGAACTAGAAGATTATTGTAAATATTGTATGTCTTGTATCCAAAGAAAGACCCTTCCAACCGGTGCAGCTACTATGGAGCATTTGCATAGTCAGAGAAGTAGAAGATTATTGTAAATCTTGTATGTCTTGTATCCAAAGAAAGAACCTTCCGACCCGTGCAGTTACTATGGGGCATTTGCATAGTCAGGGCCCATTATACCTTGTCTGTATTCACTTCTTGTGCTTGGAACCAGATACAGGTGGAAGAAGCAACATATTATTGGTGACAGATCATTTTACCAGATATGCTCAAGCTTAACCCACTAAGGATCAACAAGCCACTACAGTAGCCAAAGTGCTAGTAGAGAAATTCCTTGTCCATTATGGATTGGCGGTCAGGATCCATTGAAATCAAATAAGAGACTTTGAAAGTAAACTCATCCATCAATTGTGCAAATCCTTGGGCATCAGGTAATCTCGCACCACACCTTATCATCCTCAAGGAGATCCACAGCCTGAACGATTCAATAGAACTTTATTGAACATGTTAGGTACCTTGCCCTCTGATAAGAAAACGAATTGGGGAAATCATCTGGCCACCATGGTGCATGCCTACAACAGTACTGTAAGCGATGTCACAGGATATTCACCCTATCGTCTCATGTTTGGGTGGGAGGCCAGGTTGCCAATTGACTTGGTCTTTGGAACATCTACTGATGACACTTCTTTTACATCTCATAGAGGTTATGTGGATCGACGCAGAAGGAATCTAAAACAAGTTTATGAAACTGCTCGGCAACATGCCACTACCAGAGAAATGTGGAATAAGAAGAATTTTGATCTTGGGGTGAGAGTTCAGGAGCTTCAACCAGGAGATGGGGTGTTGTTGAAGAATTTGGGAGTGCCTGGGAAACACAAAATAGATGACCGGTGGAGGCCTCATCCATATGTGATCTGCAAGAAACTTCTTGGACTGCCTGTCTATCAAATAAAACCAGAAGGTCAAGCAGGTCCCTTAACCACTTCCGGACCACCGTACGTCGTTTGACGGCGGTACTTTGAAGTGGAATACCGTTGTTATGGTAGCAGATAGCTACCATAACCCCGGTATCTATTTTTTCAGCCAGCGATTCTGTACAAGATAAAAGTGGTCTTAGCGGCGGATTCGCCGCGAGATCACTTTTATCAGTGGCGGGAGGGGTGCCCCCCCTCCCGCCGCTTTCCGGTCATCTCCGCCGCTTACCGGACCCGCCGGCAGCAGCGGAGGTGATCCGATGCTTTCCCCCCAGTGTCCGTGAGCCGACTGAGCGGCTGAAGCCGCTCACTCGGCTCCATAACATGGCTGGGCGGAAGCTACGTCACAAGTAGCTTCCGCCCAATGCTCTTAAAGGGGACATTTTTTTTTCCCCCTGCCATTTTTTTCAAATTTTTTTTTTTTTTTTTTTTTTTAATGCATTTTAGTGTAAAAATGAGATCTGAGGTCTTTTTGACTCCAGATCTCATATTTTGGAGGTCCTGGCATGCTTTTTTCTATTACAAGGAATGTTTACATTTCTTGTAATAGGAAAAAAAGTGATCAAAATTTTTTTTTTAAAAAGAAAGTTGTAAAAATAAAAATTAAAAAGTAAAATACATAATTAAAAAAAAAAAAAAATTTTAAAGCGCACCGTCCTTGCAAACTCGCGCGCAGAAGCGAACGCATACGTAAGTCCCGCCCACATATGAAAGCGGTGTGCAAACCACACATGTGAGGTATCGCCGCGATCGTTAGAGCGAGAGCAATAATTCTAGCCCTAGACCTCCTCTGTAACGCAAAAATGCTAACCTGTAGAATTTTTTAAACGTCGCCAATGGAGATTTTTATGTTGCAAAGTTTGTCGCCATTCCGCGAGCGGACGCAATTTTGAAGCATGACATGTTGGGTATCATTTTACTCGGCGTAACATTATCTTTCACAGTATGGAAAAAAATTGACCTAACTTTACTGTTGTCTTATTTTTTAACTAAAAAAATGAATTTTTAAAAAAAAAAATCGCGCTTTTAAGACCGCTGCGCAAATACGGTGTGACATAAAGTTTTGCAATGGCCGCCATTTTATTCTCTAGGGTCTTAGAAAAAAAATATATAATGTTTGGGGGTTCTAAGTAATTTTATAGCAAAAAAAAATGTTTTTAACTGATAACCTCCAAACTCCAAAAAGAGGCTCGTTCTTAAAGTGGTTAAAATGTGGCATATGGATAGTTTGTTTCCTCTCTCTGATTCGGTGAGAGTGCCTCCTGTGTTAGATGTTCCTTCGGAAAGACAGAGTCCTCCTAAGACCAGATCTTAGAGGAGGCCATCTGCAAGGATTGTTCATTCGGCCTCTGAGGAAAGTGAAGATGAAGGGAGGGATACCATTTTTTGAATGGGAGCCTATCCATATCCCAAATACAGAAGTTCAAGTTAGAAGTTCTTCCTCTCAATTGTGTATTGAAGATAGTAGACCTACTTGTTCTTCTACACACCCGCAAACTCCTCTTTTACCTGCAGAAAAGAAAGTCACTTCAGGTCCACGAATGAAAACAATGGAGAAAACTTCGCCCTCAGCTGTAAGATCTCAAGTTCCACCACCTCGGAACAGACAAACTGCTCCAGCGAGTCAGTTGCCCAGTCGGGACATTAAAATTGAACCTTTATCAGAAGATTTACATCCCTCAAGAGATTTAATCAGCTTTCAAGATGAATGGATTCCTCCAGTTGTAGATATCGCAGAGCCAAGTGAGACTTTGATTCCTGCTGAAGAGGATTTACTGTCCAATGCTGATCCTGTGGATGGTTCCCCTTTGATGACTCCCTTGGAGAGGGAACTTACTCAATCCCTTACTCCTTTGTGTGGATCAGGAAAGGAAAGTGTTATCCATCCCGAAGCAGATGTTACCTCTAATCCTGAGTTAGAAGTTGAGAGACTTCCAACTTCTCCAGATAATGCTCCAGTTGATGCTGTTTCTCCTAAGGACTCTAGTTCTCCTCCTCGTCTTCGAAGAAATATTCAACCTCCTCGAAGACTGACTTATGATACACTTGGAGAAAGTTCTGATAGGCTGATTCCTACCATCCAGAGAGCAGGCTCTACCCCGGCCTTTGCCATGTCGAATCCAGACCAGGGAGTCCTCCATTTAACCCCTGACACTATTGGGTGGGACAGGGCTATTGCTTTGGCCTGTCAGAAAACTGATTTTGAGCTCACTGAAAATGTATATAAATGGTTTCAGCAGAATCCAGATGTTTGTCGGTACTTGTTAAATTTAGCTGAAAGCTAGGATGTACTAACCATTTGTTTATTTTAGGTTGCTAAGCCCTGAGTATTTGGGAACCAAATGTTTAGGTGAGGGGAGAGTGTAGCCAGGAGTTCAGAAATCTTCCTCTGGCATACAGACAATCATGCTCATTGCTTAAAGTGGTTGTATGCTCTCCTATCGTTTTCAGCTAAGGAAGCTGACACCTTAGCCTCTGTTTAATCTGCAACTGCCATGATGCTGCACATGTGATCCATTATGACACCACCCATTGGATGGTTTGCTAGTTTGGTTGAGAGCACAATCAAGGAGACAGCTAGCATTTCCGGCATGCCCGGAATATTAACTCTTTTTTGACACTATCAAATCGATGGGTAGACAACCGCTTTAACATGGGAACTCCCTCTAGTGTCTGTTTCTGAATGACTATGCAACTGCATACAGGATGGTGCTTTGTGGGAGTTGTAGTGTGAAAGGAGGAAACACCCAGCAGACTCGTATTATGAAAGACTCCATTTCCTAGTGGGCTGTGCAGTACTGGAGACTTCTAGGAGGCATGATGCATTGCAAGAGGAGCTTATTTAAAGGAAAGGAGGGGCTAACAAGGGCCTCTTGGGACCAGCATGATCGTTGAGAGAGGAACCCTGTGTGCTGCTGCCATCAGATTTAGGTCTGCGGCCTAACTACAGCGTTCCAGCCAACTGAAATCATCTGCACGTGATCAGCTAGTGATCGCTCTCTAGCAATACAATGAGTGAACAGCGGAGCTTTCGGGAATTAACCCCTACCTGGATTGAAGCCGTCTGCTGCTGCAACAGTCGCCTCCATCGATCAAGTGAGCTGCAAAGAGTGCAGCAGATGCTTTCTTCCTCCCAGGAGCAACCTGACAACAGGAACTAACAGTCCCACCATTCCCAACATCATCCAGCCCAGCAGAGCTCCTAATGAACCGTCGTCTAAAACATGTTTGGATCGTTTACACCCTGATCTGACATCGGAGTTACAAGAACAGCAAAAGTTGCATTTTAAAAAGGATGCTAATGTATCTGTGAGAGTGTTTGAGCCTGACAGTGCAGTCTATGTCAGAAACTATGCTGCTGGGCCTCGTTGGATACCGGTAAAGGTGCTTGTGGCTACAGGACCTTTATCATACAAAGTACAAATTACTGACGGTAGAATATTACGAAGGCACGTTGATCAGATCCAAGAAAGAAGTGGTGAAATCGTACCTGCTACTGGTTCTAGTGGTACTGGGATTCCAGTGATGCCAGGTCATGGTGAACCATTGGTTGATACAGGTGCTATTCCTCCAGGAACTGTTGTTGCAGAGCCAGTTTCTCTCAGTCCCTCTGACACAGCACAAGAAGAATTGCAACCAACTGAGCGTCCCAGTGAACTGCCTCAAACAGTGGTCTTTAGGTGTCCAAGGAGAAATATTCACCCTCCCAGTTATCTCAAAGACTTTGAGGTCTAGAGGGAAGGAGTGTTATGTATTTAGTGTGTTATGCTGTTCTTCATCCAGTAGGTTGAAGCATTGCAACATATGTTCACTTCTCTGTTGTTCTTGGTAGAGATATATTCTGTACACATCTATTGTTTCCATTATTCCTGTTCCTGTATGTGGTATTGCATGAGTAAAGAAGCCATATACTGCCTGTCCATGTCTATGGTGCAAATACATCTTAAAGATTCAACAGTTTCTAACGTTATATATGTTGTGGCCTCTTTTACTTAAGTAAAGTTCTTAACTCATTACACGTTGCAATATGAGTGAGCCAAGAGTGTCAGTGGTGGTGGAGGACTCTAAGAGTGAGGAGAACCAAGGGGAAATTGATCCTTTAAGCAACCCTCAAGGGAGCAGCGCTACATATGCAAATGTAAAACAGGGATTTTTAGTTCACACATATTGCAATACCCCTTCCTGCCTAAGCCTTTTTCTGACATTTGTTGCCAATGGCCCCCTTAGGGGTGGCTGGTTGTTGTGGTTCACCTGATCACACTGCCCTCAATCACACTTTTCCGCTCATCCAGAGACACAGAACAGGGTGGTATTTTGTTTTGTTTTTTTATTAGGGGATATGAACTTGGATAGGGTAGGGATCATTATAGGATGCCCAAGAGTTGAACAGTTTTGTACATGGGACCACTATATACACCTACGTATATACACTTCTCCTCCAGCACAACACTTGCTGCACACTATATACAATCCCTTATATACATTTCTTCTTCGCTACAGCACTGACTCTTGCTGCACATTCCTCTCCTTGTTCCTCACTCCTGCACAATACTTGCTCAGCACAGGTGAGACCTGAAAGGATATTTATCAGGCCTCCATATGTCTTCTTGGGCCTAGCTAGCACATGGTGAGGCCTGCTATAGTTGAACCAGGGTTTCTGGACCACCCATTACAGGCAGAGGCTAATGGCCTCCAAAGTGTAGCAAAGTACTGTGTGCTAGCTGGCTTGATGGACTACTACTCCCGGCCCCTCTTCTTCCAGGCCCTGCCAGCTCCTCCAGCTGCAATGGCCTTCTCCACTACCACAGCAACATAGGGATCCCAAACTGGCTTCTGCATCTTTCCCAGACTCTCACCCCAATCCACTCCGGAATGCCTCTAACAGTATCCCGGGTATGTTGCTCACTGAATCCTGACACTTGTAGTTCCACACTGAAGATCTCTCCTGAATAGTGCTCTCTCCTGCTGTCCTTTCCACTTTGCCTTGTGCCTGCCACCAAGATCCTCCCGGCTGCACCCAAGCAATCCAGGCCCCGGGTCACCCCCCCCCCCCCCCCCAGACTGGGAGCTTCCCCTAGGCCACATCAGCCCACACTACTCCATCTCCAAACTTCCACCCAAACTTCTCCTCCCAGATTGGGCTGACCCTGGGTATTTAAGGAGGCCTGCCCCCTGCCAATCCAGATTGGAGATTGGTCAGGGCTCCTTAGAACGCCCCAGATGGCTACACCTCCCCTCCCACCTCTCTTTCCAGAACACACCAGAAGCCTCTGGAAAGAAGTGGGGGGTTCTGATGACACCACCTGTGAATCACCCAGTCCTACCTGAGCCACTCCCAGCCCAGAATCAAAGGGCTCCTTAGAACACCCCAGATGGCTACACATCCCCTCCCACCTCTCTTTCCAGAACACACCAGAAGCCTCTGCAAAGAAGTGGGAGGTTCTGATGACACCATCTGTGAATCACCCAGTCCTACCTGAGCCACTCCCAGCCCAGAATCAAAACAATCAGGCCTGCACTAAGTCAGGCCTGACTACATTTTCCTCACCTAGCAAAATCCCTTAGGGTCTTTTCACACGTACGGACCGTTCTGGCCCGCCTGTTCGTTTTTCAGGTGGACCTGAAACATATCCGCGGACATCCGATCCGATTCGATCCGCTAAATACAGACGGATGGAAACCCTATTTTCCATCCGTCTGGCGGATCGGATGAAAACAAACAGACGGATCCGCTTTTAGCCGATCCCCATAGAGGAGAGCGGGAGCTCTGACAGGTCCATCTTTGCACAGTGAGCATAGATGGACCTGTCATCCGCCAGCCCAGCAAGGATCAAAGGATTGAACCCCGCTGAGCAGCGGAGTCTGTCAAAATGGACTCCGCATGTGTGAAAGGAGCCTAAAGCCTCATACTCATGGGTCGATTGTTGTATGGCCGCGCTTCTTATTTTTGTCAAAAGAGGCTGCCAGTGATTTTGTATAGCGTACTGAAGATACGAAATTTGTCGTTCGACAGAGGTGAACGTAGTGACGTAGTACGAGCATATAAAGAGGAAGTTCATTTTTGGTGAGTCACCCTTTGGGCCCCTTCTGCTAATTTCGTATTATTATCACATTAAAGAAGATGATAATGTGCGCTGCATTTCGCTTTTTCTATTGCTGCTTCACGAATGTTAAATGTGAATTATGATTGCCAGTTTACACGAACTAACACTTCCGGGTCGTTCCTGGGTTCTGAACATGCGTGTTTGTACTTTCGACTTTTGTGTGTCGGATTACTGTACACACGATCCGAAAATCAGATGTGGCCTTGTTGATAGACAAAAATTTACTAGTCTACCCATCCAGCTTTTGTCTGACAAAAAAAGCAAATTGACTGTCGAAAGGAACATACTAATGGTAAAAAATCAATTGTCGAACGACAATTCCCATCCAAATTTTGCATCATGTGCACGGGCCTTTACACTAAACACCTACCTAATGTAGAGGGCGCTACAATTACAAGTTAAAATCCATATTTTTTGCTAGAAAATTACTTGGAACTCCCAAATAGTATATATATTTTATTAGCAGAGACCCTAGAGAATAAAATGGCAATTGTTGAAATATTTTATGTCACACAGTATGTGCGCAGCGGTCTTTCAAACGCAATTTTTTTGGAAAAAAGACACTTTCATGAATTAAAAATAAACGAAACAGTAAAATTAGCCCAATTTTTTTGCTAATGTGAAAGATGATGTTATGCCAAGTAAATAGATACCTAACATGTCATTCTTTAAAATTGGTGATAAACTACGGTACTTAAAAATCTCCACAGTTGATAATGTAAACATTTCTACAGGTTCCCAGTTTAGAGTTAAAGAGGAGGTCTTCTGCTAGAATTATTTCTCTCGCTCTAACGATCGTAGCGACACCTCCCATCTGTGGTTTGAACATTGTTTATATTTGCGGTCGCGGCTTACATATTTGATTGCTTCTGTGTGCGAGCACAAATGGATGGAGTACTTTTAAATTTATTTTATTTGATTTTTTGACACTGTCCCTTTGAAAAAGAGAATGTAAAGATCCCTTGTGACAGTTAGGTTGCATGCACACTGGATAGGGCTGTTTCAGCGTCGGGTAGGAGACGCTGCTCACAAAACGTTCTATTTGCAGTGTTTTGTAAGCAGCGTTTAGCGGCGTT
This sequence comes from Glandirana rugosa, assembly GCA_018402905.1. Lineage (NCBI taxonomy): Eukaryota > Metazoa > Chordata > Amphibia > Anura > Ranidae > Glandirana > Glandirana rugosa. The sequence continues at coordinate 74,553 of BLSH010000009.1, forward strand.
TAGCGGCGTCTTTGGCTTTTTTTTTTTACTTCATTGGCTTCCATTGACTGCAAAAAACGCCAGATGCCGATATACCGGCGTTTAGCGGCGTTTACCGGCGTTTACCAGCGCCTGGCATTTTTTGTGGTCAGGAGCTTGACTTTTGAACGCCAATTGAGGGCGTTCAGATAACAGCCCAAAAACGCCACTGCTGATAAAAGACAATAAACGACCATGTGTACATGGACACATAGGATAAAATAAAGTGGCGTTTTTGGGCTGTTAAAAAAAACACCAAAACGACCAAAAACGGTCGTTTTTGAGATACAGTGTGCATGGAGCCTTATAGGCAGTGACAGGTACTCTTTATGGTGGGATCTGGGGTTTTTGGAAGGAATCATCTCAAAGCACCTCCCCAATGCTAAACAGTACGTGAACTGGCATCAACATAGTGGGGGGGCTGCACAGTTGCATATGTTTGGATTCGATTACATCAGCATGTAGTAAAATGTTTTGCCTACTGATGGGTTCTTACCTGCCTATTGTTTAAATGGTGCAGTTTTGCTCACCCTGAACACGATTGTTCATAGTGGTCATTGTGACCTTGAACAGCATATGGCACAACTTCATAGAACCCCATGGAGATCTATTGTTCATAATGTAGCTATTATCCTCCACAAACAATGAATCTGGTCTATGAAACAATTCCAGTTATAAGTTATAAGAAAATAACATGTACACAATACTTTTATTTACTTTGCAATCTGAGACATGGGAAAGCTCTGTTCATAGCAAATGAATTCTGCCTATTTCTGTCTGGCTAAACAACAAAAAAAAAAGGCCTATACTTTTTTTGTTTTCTTTGTGTACTAAAGTGTAAATGAGTAAAACTTTTGTATTTATTTCTACCCAGCATACATGCTCCATGTATTTAAAGAACCCATGGTTTTGTTTCCCTTGCCCAACGTTAAAAATCCATGGTAGAGTTCCAGCCTGGCCATGAGGTGCAAATGGGCAGAGAAAGGAATTCTGTGGACAAAACAGTAAAAAAGGAAAGTCTCGTGGAAGATGTGCCCACCTATCCTGCATTGGATACAGAGCAGAGGTATAAGGCATTTGGATTTGGACAGTCACATTAGACACGTGGAATCACTATGTGAAGAATATTTATTTGGACTTTATATAATTTATTATATATTTTCACCTTTATATATACAGTATCTCACAAAAGTGAGTACACCGCTCACATTTTTGTAAATATTTTATTCTAGCTTTTCATGTGACAACACTGAAGAAATGACACTTTGCTACAATGTAAAGTAATGAGTGTACAGCTTGTATAACAGTGTAAATTTGCTGTCCCCCCAAAATAACTCAACACACAGCCATTAATGTCTAAACCCTTGGCAACAAAAGTGAGTACACCCCTAAGTGAAAATGTCCAAACTGGGCCCAATTAGCCATTTTCCCTCCCCAATGGCATGTGACTCGTTAGTGTAACAAGGTCTAAGGTGTGAATGGGGAGCAGGTGTGTTAAATTTGGTGTTATCGCTCTCACTCTCTCATACTGGTCACTGGAAGTTCAACATGGCGCCTCATGGTAAAGAACTCTCTGAGGATCTGAGAAAAAGAATTGTTGCTCTACATAAAGATGGCCTAGGCTATAAGAAGATCGCTAAGACTCTGCAACTGAGCTGCAGCATGGTGGCCAAGACCATACAGCGGTTTAACAGGCCAGGTTCCACTCAGAACAGTCCTCACCATGGTTGACCAAAGAAGTTGAGTGCACGTGCTGAGCGTCATATCCAGAGGCTGTCTTTGGGAAATAGAGGTATGAGTGCTGCCAGCATTGCTGCAGAGGTTGAAGGGGTGTGGGGTCAGCCGATCAGCGCTCAGACCATACGCCACACACTGCATCAAATTGGTCTGCATGGCTGTCGTGAAAGAAGGAAGCCTCTTCTAAAGATGATGCACAAGAAAGCCTGCAAGCAGTTTGCTGAAGACAAGCAGACTAAGGACATGGATTACTGGAACCATGCCCTGTAGTCTGATGAGACCAAGATAAAGTTATTTGGTTCAGATGGTGTCAAGCGTGTGTGGCAGCAACCAGGTGAGGAGTACAAAGACAAGTGTGTCTTGCCTACAGTCAAGCATGGTGGTGGGAGTGTCATGGTCTGGTGCTGCATGAGTGCTGTTGGCACTGGGGAGCTACAGTTCATTGAGGGAACCATGAGTGCCAACATGTACTTTGACATACTGAAGCAGAGCATGATCCCCTCGGAGACTGGGCCACAGGGCAGTATTCCAGCATGATAACGACCTCCAAGACAACCACTGCTTTGCTAAAGAAGCTGAGGGTAAAGGTGATGGACTGACCAAGCATGTCTCCAGACCTAAACCCTATTGATCCTTTGTGGGGCATCCTCAAATAGAAGGTGGAGGAGCACAAGGTCTCTAACATTCACCAGCTCCGTGATGTCATCATAGAGGGGTGGAAGAGGACTCCAGTGGCAAACTGTGAAGCTCTGGTGAACTCCGTGCCCAAGAGGGTTAAGTCAGTGCTGAAAAATAATGGTGGCCACACAAAATATGGACACTTTGGGCCCAGTTTGGACATTTTCACTTAGGGGTGTACTCACTTTTGTTGCCAGCGGTTTAGACATTAACCTCCTCCCACCCGCGCCATAGCCGAATGACGGCTACAGCACGGCTCTAAAATGCCGGGAGGACATCAATAGACGTCCTCCCATTTGGCTTGTGCTGGGCGCGCTCCCGCGGGCGCGAGCGGCACGTGCACGCGCCGCTCGCTCCCGCGGGAGCGTGCCCGCGGGTCGGGCGGACCCGATGTCCGCCGGAGACCCGCGATCTCCTTTCAGAGAGGAGGAACGGGGAACCGCCGAAGTAAACACGGCGGTTCTCCGTTCTGTGAATGGGACATGACAGATCTACTGATCCCTGTCACTGGGATCAGTTAGATCTGTTATGTCCCGACCAGCCCAGCCCCCACACAGTTAGAACACACCCAGGGAACATTTGTTAACCCCTTCACTGCCCCCTGCTGGTTAACCCCTTCACTGCCAATGACATTTATACAGTAATCAGTGGACATTTAAATTTCTGATCGCTGTATAAATGTCATTG
>BLSH010000129.1:32525-56657 GCA_018402905.1 Glandirana rugosa
CCAGACTCTGTACGTCTCATCCAAGACTCTGTACGTCCCACTGTCTGCACCAGCATTATATGGTTAGTGTTTTCTTTTATTTTTCCACTGGCACAGAGCAGGAGTCAGGAACCTGACATCTCTTCTCCATGTGATTTGCACAGAGCCCACATGACCCTATTTTCCAAGCAGCATGTCTAATGCAGTATTCCTTGGTGGTTCGGGGACATTAATTAGTTGTTTAATGGGAGTATGACTAAAAATGTAAAAGAAGGATTAGGAGCGTGAAACGTATGTCCAGCCTGTTCCTCACACTCGAGTAGGGGATGAAAATCGTGCAGGATCGTCTGTTTCTTTACGGGCCATTTCCATTTCTCACCAGCTGCTCACTTCAGCTGCATGCTGGGCTCTGGGACAGACGCAGCCAACCCTGTCTGTTATACAACCTACCCTGCATGTCTCAGAACCTACTCTGCATGTCTCAGACCCTACTCTGCATGTCTCAGAACCTACTCTGCATGTCTCAGAACCTACTCTAGTTGTCTCACAACCTACCCTATCTGTCTCATAGAATTTACCCTGCATGTCTCAGAACCTATCCTGTCTGTCTCATAGAACCTTTGCAATCCTGATAGTTCCCTCACTGGTGTCAGTAGTTTTTAATTTTTATTTTAATTTTATTATTTTTTTACCACTTCATTTTATTTATTTTACAATTTTATTTTTACATTTTTTTAAAAAAAATTAGGAGCTCTGTTGGGAGGCTTTGATGAGATATCCAGGGGTCTAAACAAACCTCAGCTGTCAATTTCCATCTATGTAGTCTCAGCTGCACAGAATGAATGGACAGGAATAGCTGTGCACCTCCTCCCATTCATTCAGAAACGGAAGTATAGTAAAAACAGTATACTATGCTTCAGTTATGAATGAACCAATTGGTACCAATCACTGGCTCTGTCCATTCAGAAAAGGAAGGAGTCGGTAAATTACAAATTTATCGACCCGTTCCCATCTCTCCATCATGACACATCTTCTACAGCAGCTGGCAGAAGAGAGGAGGGGGGAAGACAGCAGGTCTGTGGGGGGGAACAGGGAAGCACACAGGGACCCTGGGAACAGCAGAAGACAAGTAAACTGGATAGAGGAAAATGGAGGAGATTGGGTCCTCTAAATGCCACCCCGACATCCCTCCTATTCAAGTGTACAAGGGAGGCACACGCCTGTCACCCCTATCGTTATGCCCCTGCCTGCATGTCTCAGAACCTACCCTGCGTGTCTCAGAACCTACCCTATCTGTCTCATATAACCTACTCTGCATGTCTCATAACCTACCCTTCATGTCTCAGAACCTACCCTGCATGTCTCATAGCCAGCTCTGGTGCAAGGATTTTTGATACTCTAGGTGAAACCTCATTTTGCCGCCTCCCCCTGGCTCCACTGCTGACTCCACCCCCTTTGCCCTGCCCAGCCTGATCAGCGTCAATCAAATGCAGCCTCACCAGCGCCAATCAAATGCAGCCTCACCAGCTCCCATCAAATAAAGCTTCACCAGCGCCAATCAATACAGCCTCACCTGTACCCATCAAATACAGCCTCACTAGCGCCAAACAATACAGCCTCACCTGTGTCCATAAAATACAGCTTCACCAGCGCCACATCTATACAGCCTCGCCTGTGCCCATCAAATACAGCTTCACCAGTGCCAATCAATACAGCCTCGCCTGTGCCCATCAAATACAGCCTCACCAGCGCCAATCAATACAGCCTCACCTGTGCCCATCAAATACAGCTTCACCTGTGCCCACCAAATACAGCTTCACCTGTGCCCATCAAATACAGCCTCAAGGGGAGTGGGGACAGAGGGGGGGTATTTGGCAGATCAGTCACTATTTCTACATACATTTGCAAATGGCATGTGATAATACAATCTCATTATCTCAGTCAGACATTGTCAGTTTTTACTTACCACACCAGCTGAGGTGACGGTCTTGGGCTCTGCAAAGTTCAAACAGTACTGCTTTGTATCCGACGACCGACATGACCCTCTGCTGCCTGAGTGTTCCCCACAACCTCTGCTGTTCCATGCCTCGGTTGGTGCGGTGACTCCTCCAGGCTCCACCTGTCACCAAACCCGGAGGGCCGCCACCAGGTGCCACGCTAGCCCGCTCGGCTGACATGCCAGGAGGATGCAGAGGGTGCCGTCCAGCCTCTGATCTCTGTATCCCATGACATGCCAGGATGCATCCTTCACAGTTCCCTCCACGTGGGGGGCATCTATGCTGCTGGGCAGTGACTGTAGTAACATGCATAACATGACAGGATGCACAGCAGCCTCCGGGGGGGGTTGTTCTGCCAGCCGCGGCTCTCCTCTCCACTGCACTGACAGGGGGGGGAGGGCTGCTCCTCTTCAATTCTCAACTGCACTGATGACATGTCAGCTGTCAGCCACGGCTTTCCTCTCTGATGACATGAATCAATGCAGAGCAGCCAGGCGCCCAAGGCGGCAGTGCGCCATAGGCGGCCGCCTATTCCGCCTAGTGGTAGAGCGGGCCCTGCTCATAACATACCCTGCATGTCTCAGAACCTACCCTGCATGTATCATAACCTACCCTGCATGTCTCAGAACCTACCCTACATATCTCAGAACCTACCCTATCTATATCATAGAACCTACCCTGCATGTCTCAGAACCTACCCTATCTGTCTCATAGAACCTACCCTGCATGTCTCAGAACCTACCCTATCTGTCTAATAGAACCTACTCTGCATGTCTCAGAACCTACCCTGCACGTCTCAGAACTTACCCTATCTTTCTTATGCAACCTTCCCTGCATATCTCAGGACCTACCCTGTCGGACTCATAGAACCTACCCTGCATGTCTCAGAACCTACCCTATCTGTCTAATAGAACCTACCCTGCATGTCTCAGAACCTACCTGTCTTATACAACCTACCCTGCATGGCTCAGAACCTACCCTGTCTGTCTTATACAACCTACCCTGTCTGTCTTATACAACCTACCCTGTATGCCTAAGAACCTACTCTGTCTGTCTTATACCACCTACCCTGCATGTCTCACATCTCCTACCCTATCTTATAGAACTTACCCTGCAAATCTCAGAACCTAAGCTGTTTGTCTTATACAACCTACCCTGCATGTCTCAGAACCTACCCTGTCTGTCTTATACAACCTACCCTGCATGTCTCAGAACCTACCCTGTCTGTCTTATACAACTTACCCTGCATGTCTCAGAAACTACACAGTCTGTCTTACAGAATCTACCCTGCATGTGTCAGAACCTACCCTGTCTGTCCTATACAACTTACCCTGCATGTCTCACAGAACCTACCCTGCATGTCTTATACAACCTACCCTGCATGTCTCAGAACCTACCCTGTCTGTCTTATACAACCTACCCTGCATGTCTCAGAACTAAGGATGGGCCAAACCCCCCCTGGTTCGGTTTGCACCAGAACTTGCGAACAGGCAAAAAATTTGTGCGAACAAGCGAACGCCGTTAAAATCAATGGGACTCGAACATGAAAAATCAAAAGTGCTCATTTTAAAGGCTTATATGCAAGTTATTGTCATAAAAAGTGGATGGATACCCGGGTACTGCCCTAGGGGACATGTATCAATGCAAAAAAAAGCTTTAAAATCAATAGTTTTTTCAGGAGCAGTGATTTTAATAATGCTTAAAGTGAAAATAAAAATGAAATATTCCTTTAAATTTCGTGCCTGGGGGTCCCCTTAGTATTCCTGTAAAAGGGCGCATCTCTGTGATGTTTAGAACAGTGCCACCGCAAAATAAAATTTTCGAAAGGAAAATTTGTCATTTAAAACCGCTCTCGGCTGTAATGTATTGCCGGTTTCTGGCAATATAGATAAAGTCACTGAAAAAGCATCGCATTGCCCCCCCCCCCCCCCAGTCTATACCAGGCCCTTCGGGTCTGGTGTGGATTTTAAGGGGAACCCCGCGCCAAAATTTAAAAAGAAAATTTCGTAGGGTTCCCCCCAAAGTCCGTACCAGGCACTTCAAGTCTGGTATGGATTTTAAGGGGAACCCCACCCAAATTTTTTTTTAAAAATGGCGTGGGGTCCCCCCAAAATCCAAACCAGACCCTTATCCAAGCACGCAGCCTTGGCATGGCAGGAGGGGATGGGGACGAGCGAGCACCCCCCCTCCCAACCATACCAGGCCACGTGCCCTCAACATGGGGAGGGTGCTTTGGGGTCCATATTGATGAGGAGAAGAGCCTCATCCCTACAACCCTTGCTGGTGGTTGTGGGGGTCTGCGGGCAGGGGGCTTATCTGAATATGGAAGTCCCCTTTAATAAGGGGGCCCCCAGATCCAAACCCCCCCCCCCATGTGAATAGGTATGGAGTACATTGTACCCCTACCCATTCAACAAAAAAGGAGTGTAGTGGTACAAAAAACATGGGGCAGCTTTTGACAAGTCCTTTATTGTGTAAAATAGCTATTTTCTTCCTTTCTTCTTTCTTCTCTCTTCCTCCGTTTTCTCCTGCCCCAGTCCTTCTTCTGGTCTTCTTCTTCTTTTGGTCTTCTTCCTTCCTCTTGTCATTGGATTTTGGGGGGACCCCTACACCAATTTTTTTTTAAATTTGGCGCGGGGTTCCCCTTAAAATCCATACCAGACCTGAAGGGCCTGGTTTGGATTTTGTTGGGGACCTCCACGTTATTTCTTTTTAAATTTTGATGCGGGGTTCCCCTTAAAATCCATACCAGACCCGAAGGGTCTGCCTCAGTCATGCCTCAGTCAAACTGGTGCAGAAAAATTGGGCTTTGTGTGTTGGACAAGAGTAACCCCTCACAGTTACTCTTGTTGGGCACAGGAATGGGCTCTGCTGTTGCAAATTATTTTAAAAATTGTAATGACATGCCCTGGTCAAATTGGCCTTCGGTGTTGGTGGTACCAGAACACTGTAACCCCTCTCAGTTACTGTTGTTGGGTGCAGGAATGGGCCCTGCTGTTGTAAATTATTTTAAAAATTGTAATGACATGCCCCAGTCAAACAGGTGCAGAAAAATTGGGCCTTGGGTGTTGGCGGTACCAGAACACTGTAACCCCTTGCAGTTAATCTTGTTGGGTGCAGGAACGGGCCCTGCTGTTGTAAACTATTTTAAAAATGTTAATGACATACCCCAGTCAAACAGGTACAGAAAAATTGGGACTTGGTTGTTGGCGGTGCCAGAACACTGTAAGCACTCACAGTTACTCTTGTTGGGCACAGGAATGGGCCCTGCTGTTGTAAGTTATTTTAAAAATTGTAATGACATGCCCCAGTCAAACAGGTGCAGAAAAATTGAGCCTTGGGTGTTGGCGGTGCCAGAACACTGTAACCCCTCACAGTTACTCTTGTTGGGCACAGGAACAGGACCTGCTGTTGTAAATTATTTTAAAAACTGTGATGACATACCCCAGTCAAACAGGTGCAGAAAAATTGGGCCTTGGGTGTTGGTGGTGCAACCCCTCACAGTTACTCTTGTTGGGCACAGGAACAGGACCTGCTGTTGTAAATTATTTTAAAAATTGTGATGACATACACCAGTCAAACAGGTGCAGAAAAATTGGGCCTTGGGTGTTGGTGGTGCCAGAACACTGTAACCCCTCACAGTTACTCTTGTTGGGCACAGAAACGGGCCCTGCTGTTGTAAATCATTTTAAAAATTGTGATGACATGCCCCAGTCAAACAGGTGCAGAAAAATTGGGCCATGGGTGTTGGCGGTGCCAGAACACTGTAACCCCTTGCAGTTACTCTTGCTGGGTGCAGGAACAGGCCCTGCTGTTGTAAAATATTTAAAAAATTGTGATGACATGCCCCAGTCAAACAGGTGTTGGCCATGGGGGTTGGTGGTGCCCTAAACACAAAATATCATTGAGAGCTAGCATCATCAGGATTCAAGGGATCCCAGGCCACTAGCAAATTCAATCAGTTGCATTAGCATCAGGGGCTTGATGGGCACTGATTTAGGACTGATTCATGTTTATAAATGTGAACCTATCAACGGGCCTATCAACGGAACAGGCGCACTCTTTGATCAGTTACGAACCCTCCAGCAGCACTGAATGTCCGTTCAGAAAGCATGCTGGATGCAGGACAGGCCAGTAGCTCAATTGCATATTGAGCAAATTCCGGCCAGTGGTCCATCCTCAAGACCCAGTAACTCAGTGGATGCTCAGTTGGAAAGGTCTCCAAGTCTGCTTTTGCCCCTAGATATTCCTGCACCATATAATTTAGACACTGACAGTGGTTGCTCGAACCTATCAGGCCTGGGAACTGAGTACTGAAAAATTGTTTAAAGGCATCGGTCAGCCGGCCACCTTCTCCACCGCTTTGCTTCTGAACGACTGAAGTGTCAGAAACACGTTGTCCAGCACCAGGACATGGTAACCTCTAAGGGGCTGAAAAGGTGTTGCACAAACTTTTCTTCAAGGTATCCTGAAGATGTTTTATCCTCTGCTCCCTCTGACAAGGCAGGATGAGCTCTGCAACTTTACCCTTGTAGCGTGGATCAAGAAGGGTTGCCAGCTATTGATGATCCCTTTCCTTGATACCATAAATCCTAGGGTCTTTTTGCAGGCTTTGCATAATCAGAGAACCCATGCAGCTTAAGTTTGAAGAGGCACGAGTGTCCTCTGGGTCCCTGAGGATGACATTATCAGGAATTACCTCCTCCCAGCCACGTACCACTTTTCGGGTTTCTGGGGACTGAAAACCATCTCTTGAGGACTACTGCGTGTTATCCTCCACATCCATGCTGACACAATCCTCCTCCTGTGTGTTTGGCGGCTCTGCAGGAATGCTATCTGCATAAAGGGGGCCTTGAGAGGAAAGGAACTCCTCCTCTTCCTCCCACTGTTCTGCCTCAAGTGCCCTGTCCATGATTCCTCAAAGCGTGTGCTCCAGCAGGAAAATAAGAGGGACAGTGTCACTGATGCATGCATTGTCGCTGCTCACCATCCTTGTGGCCTCCTTAAATGGTGACAGGTTGAATTCTCACTGAATGTCAGCCAGCCAGGCACTGGCATTGTATGAACACCGGAAATTACCACAGACTTTTCTGGCCTTCCTCAGAATATTTGGTAAGCCTGGGTACCTGGTCAAGAAACGCTGCACCACCAAATTCAAGATGTGTGCCAAGCATGGAACATGTGTCAAGTGTCCCTGTCAGAGGGCAGAGAGAAGGTTGGTGCCATTGTCACATAAAACTGTTCCTGGCTCAAGCTGCCATGGCGTCAACCACCTCTGAGCCTGTCCCCACAGAGCTGACAGTATAATTGCCCCAGTGTGGCTCCTATCCCCCAAGACAGATTAACTCAAGCACCGCATGGCATCTTTTAGCCTGACTGCTTGCGTAGCCCTTTGAATGCTTAGGGAGGGTGTTCAGAGGACAATTCTTCAGAAGGACCACAGAGGTAGAATAAGAGGAGGGGGTGGTGGAGGTGGATGTGGCAAAATCACCACCAGTTTTTTGGAGGCATGGTGGTGGAACTAGCTCCAACACTGAACCCTGTCCTGCATCCTTCCCAGCTGCCAGCAGAGTTACCCAGTGTGCCGTGAAGGAAAGGTAACGTCCCTGACCATGCTTGCTAGACCATGAGTCAGTGGTAATAGGAACCCTGCTGCTGACCGCCTTGTCCAACAAGGCCAAAACATTGCCTTCCACATGACGGTAGAGAGCTGGAATGGCCTTGTCTGAAAATACATTTCTTTTGGGAACCTGCCACTGTGAGACAGCACATTCCACAAATTCATGAAAGGGGGCAGAGTCTACCAGCTGAAAAGGCAGCAGTTGAAGTGCTAGCAATTCGACCAAGCTAACATTAAGATGCTGAGCATGTGGATGGCTGGGACAGTATTTTTTTTTACTGTTCAGCAACTGGGGTAGGGATATTTGCCTGCTGAATTCACCTGGTGGTGTACTGCTAGCAGATTGTTTGCAAGTACTTGTGACACCCATTGCTATACCTTCATTCCTCACAGTGCAGGTTTTGGAGAGGACTGGAGCTATAGTAGGGGTTGAGATTCCAGATGAGGAGCAAGGAGAAGTCTGCCTTGTTTTCTGATGTGGGTTTTTCAGGTCCTGTTGCCAACATATTGCATGGCTGGTCATCATATTTCTTGTCAAGACAGTGGTGCCCAAGCGGCTGGAGTTCTGGCCACGCTTGATCCACTTCAGGCATAGATTGCAAATAACAATGGTGCGTTCTACTGCACATGGGTTGAAAAAAGCCCACACCAATGAACTTTTGGAAGTCAGCGGGGAGCTAGCAGCGCCCTGCAGCAGTGGAGCTCTGTGGTCTGATTCAATAGGGTGGCTGCCCTTAAGCTGGCCCCTGGAGGACATCCTGACTCGTTGGAGTTGTGCCTCCCCCTGCTCACTTTCCTCCTCTCTTTTCTCAGGCACCCAAGTACAGTCCGTGTCCTCATTATCCCCTCCATCCTCATCACTGGAGCAAACTTGGCAGTATGCTGCAGCTGGGGGAACATGACTGCTAGTTTCTTGTCCTTCTGTGGCTCCCCCTGTCTCTAGGCTCACGCTACTCCCTTCCGACTCCTTCGTGCATGATGGTGGGGCTACAAAAGGAGTAACTGTGGACAAGGATCCGGTGGAATAGGCAGCTTTGCCAGCTGTGTTGGAAGGCAAACTAGTATGAGCCTGGGTAACAGAGGATGAGGACAGCTTAGTTATCCACTCCACCAACTCTTCTGCATGTTGTGGCTCAATAATACGGCCAACAGCTGAAAAAAAGGACAAGTGTGACCCGCCTGCAGAGGATGCACCATGTCTGCCACCACTTTTCACTGTAGACACAGAAGCTGCTTGCCCTCTTTTAGTGGCCTAGGAGCGTCTGCCTCTCCTTTGTGGCCTTCCTGACATGATGGGGATTTATTTAACACTGCACTACACTGTATTATATACCGTACACCCCGACTGCACTGATATATAGTATAAACTCAATACACTGTGTACCAAATAAGTTTATCTTGGTCTTATCAGACCACAGGACATGGTTCCAGTAATCCATCTCCTTAGTCTGCTTGTCTTCAGCAAACTGCTTGTGGGCTTTCTTGTGCATGGTCTTTAGAAGAGGCTTCCTTCTGGGATGACAGCCATGCAGACCAATTTGATGCAGTGTGCGGCGTATGGTCTGAGCACTGACAGGCTGCCCCCCACCGCTTCAACGTCTACAGCAATGCTAGCAGCACTCATACGTCCATTTCCCAAAGACGACCTCTGGATATGATGCTGAGCAAGTGCACTACACTTTTTTGGTTGACCATGGCGAGGCCTGTTCTGAGTGGAACCTGTCCTGTTAAACCGCTGTATGGTCTTGGCCACCATGCTGCAGCTCAGTTTTAGGGTCTTGGCAATCTTCGTATTGCCTAGGCCATCTTTATGTAGAACAACACATCTTTTATTCAGATCCTCAGAGAGTTTGCTGCCATGAAGTGCCATGTTGAACTTCCAGTGACCAATATGAGAGAGTGAGAGGGATAACACCAAATTGTAACACAAACGAGGCACATTACACCAGGGAGGAAAATGGTTAATTGTTGCCAATTTGGACATTTTGACTTAGGGATGTACTCACTTTTGTTGCCAGTGGTTTAGCCATTAATAGCTGTGTGTTGGGTTATTTTGAGAGGACAGAAAATGTATATTGTTATACAAGCTGTATACTCACTACTTTACATTGTAGCAAAGTGTCATTACTTCAGTGTTGTCTCATGAAAAGGTATAATAAAATATTTACCAAAATGTGAGGGGTATACTCACTTTTGAGAGATACTGTGTGTATATATATATATATATATATATATATATATATATATATATATATACACACTATAGATGGTACAATATATATTCTTACACTGCCTGAACGGACTCTATATACTATACACTGAACGAGTTGAATAAGTTCTACACTAAAGGCATTGTATTATAGATATATATATATATATATATATATATATACATATATACTATGAAAGGTACATGTATATTCTTACACTGCCTGAACGGATGCTATATTCTATACACTGAATTAGCTATATATAGTCTACACTAAAGGCATTGTATTTTATATATATATATATATATATATACACTAGGAAGGTTCATATATATTCTTACACTGCCTGAATGGACGCTATATAATATACACTGACTGAGCTGTATATAGTCTACACTAAAGGCATTGTATTTTATATATATATATATATATATATATATATATATATATATACACACACTAGGAAGGTGCATATATATTCTTACACTGCCCGAACGGACGCTATGTACTGTGCACTGACTGAGCTGTATATAGTCTACACCAGGGATAAGCAATTAGCGGACCTCCAGATGTTGCAAAACTACAAGTCCCATCATGCCTCTGCCTCTGGGTGTCATGCTTGTGGCTGTCAGAGTCTTGCTATGCCTTATGGGACTTGTAGTTCTGCAACAGCTGGAGGTCCGCTAATTGCATATCCCTGGTCTACACTAAAGGCATTGTATTATATACTGTATATATATATATATATACCAGTTAAGGTACATATATATTCTTACACTGCCTGCATTAACTCAATGTATAAAGATTGCACTATGTGTCTAGTATATCTCACTCTCTCTACACTAAACTGCCTGCACGCCACTAGCAAATCTCCCTATCTGTCTCACGTTATTCACACACTACTTAGAGCCGCTGTATAAACAGCTTTATATAGTGTGGGCATGGATCGAGGCTGCTGAACAGTGATTGGCTAAAGGCACCCTGCCTTTGGCCAATCATAGCTCTCACAGCAGAGTGCGCTGTGATTGGACAAAGCATGCAGGTCATGTGCATGCTTTGGCCAATCAGCGGGTGGTATTTCCCCGCGATTGAAATGCATTATGGGGCGCTCAAATTTCCTCCGAACGCCCCCTAATGTTCAGGATGCGCTGAACAGGCAAACCCCCGATGTACTGGGGGCCCATCCCTACTCAGAATCTATGTGTCTGTCTTATACAGTCTACCCTGCATGTTTCAGAACCTACCCTGTCTGTCTTATAAAACCTAATCTGCATGTCTCACAGAACCTACCCTGTTTGTCTCATAGAACCTACCTTGCATGTCTCACAGAACCTACCCTGTTTGTCTCATAGAACCTACCATGTTTGTTTCACAGACCCTACCCTGTTTGTCTCATAGAACCTACCCTGCATGTATCAGAACCTACCCCATCTGTCTTATACAACCTGCCCTGCAAGTCCCAGAACCTACCCAGTCTGTCTTATAGAACCTACCCAGTCTGTCTTATAGAACCTACCCTGCATGTCTCAGAACCTACCCCGTCTGTCTTATAGAACCTACCCTGCATGTCTCAGAACCTACCCCGTCTGTCTTATAGAACCTACCCTGCATGTCACAGAACCTACCACGTCTGTCTTTTAGAACCTACCCTGCATGTCTCACACGTCCCACCCTGTCTGTTTTACAGAACCTACTCTGCATGTCTCAGACAGCCATCCCTACATGTCTCACACATCATACCCTGCATGTCTAACATAACCTACTCTGCATGTCTCACACATCCTACCCTGTCTGTTTTATAGAACCTACCTTGCGTGTCTCACACATCATACCCTGCATGGCTCACACATCATACCCTGCATGTCTCACACATCCTACCTTGCATGTCTCACAGAACCTACCCTGCATGTCTCACACATCCTACCCTGTCTGTTTTATAGAACCTACCTTGCATGTCTCACATATCATACCCTGCATGTCTCACACATCCTACCTTGCATGTCTCACACATCATACCCTGCATGTCTCACAGAACCTACCCTGCATGTCTCACACAGCGTACCCTGCATGTCTCACACATCCCACCCTGCATGTTTCACACATCATACCCTGCATGTCTCACACATCCTGCCCTGCATGTCTCACATAACCTACCCTGCATGTCTCACATAACCTACCCTGCATGTCTCACAGAACCTACCCTGCATGTCTCACAAAGCCTACCCTGTATGTCTCACACACCATACCCTGCATGTCTCACACACCATACCCTGCATGTCTCACACATCCCACCCTGCATGTCTCACAGAGCCTACCCTACATGTCTCACACATCCCATCCTGCATGTCTCACACATCATACCCTGCATGGCTCACACATACCCTGCATGTCTCACACATCCCACCTTGCATGTCTCACACATCCTACCCTGCATGGCTCACACATCCTACCCTACATGTCTCACACATCCTACCCTGCATGTCTCACACATCCTACCCTGCGTGTCTCACAGAGCCTACCCTGTCTGTCTCTTTCCATATGCCTACTCAGCCTGCCTCACAGCTTTTTCTCTGTCTAATACAACCTCCCCTGTCTGCCCCACACAGTCATCCTTGCCTGTATTAGATAGCCTTCTTTGCCACCTTACACAGTGTTCCTCATCTGTCTTATACAAACCACCCCGCCTGCCTCATAGTCATCCTTCTCTGTCTTTAATTGTCCACTCTTTCTATCACATAGTCTTTCTTGCATGTCATCCAGTCCATCCTGTGTGCCTCACAGTGCTGTCCTACCTTTATCACACAGTTATCCCTACTGTCTCACATAACCTCCACTGTCTATCTTACACAGGCATCCCTGCCATTTTCATACAGCCTCCACTGTCTTTGTCATACAGTCTTCCATGTCCACCTCACACACTCTTCTGTCTTTATCACATAGCACAACCTGCTTATTTGACAATGTCTACCCTGCCTGACTCATACAGCCTAGTCTGCCTGAGTATTCTGTATGAGCCGGGCAGGGTAGACAGCAGGGCTTGTGCAAGGATTTTTAACACTCTAGGCGAAACCTCATTTTGCCATCCCCCATTGGCTCCACCCCTGACTCCACCACTTTGCCCTGCCCATGTGACAGGAGGCGGTGCTATACAGGAAGCATTGGCTCTGGTTCCTCTAGCGCTGGCTCCAGTGCTGCTCTGTGCCTCTAATTACACTACCGGTTGGAGGGAGCAGCTGTCTGAGACTGAGTTAGTTACACGCTGCAGCCTGCAGAGCATGCAGATGCAGAGGAAAACCAGCGGCCTGGTGCCCCTAGGCAACAGTGCGCCCTAGGTGGCTGCCTAGTTTGTCTACTGGTAGCACTGGCCCTGGTAGACAGTGCCAAACAGGCAGATTGTGCTATGTGAGACATGCAGGGGAAAGTGTATGAGGTGGACAAGGAAGATTGTGGGGTTGATTTATTATAACTGGAGAGTGAAAAATCTAGTGCAGTTGTGTATGGTAGCCAATCAGCGTCTAACGTCAGCTTGTTCAAATAGGCTTTGATAATAAAACCTGGAAGCTGACTGGTTTCGATGCATAGCTGCACCAGAATTTGCACCCTCCAGTTTTAGTAAATCAACCCCTGTATGACCAGGACAAATCTTTCACAAAGTCTGCTATGCATGTCTCATACAATATATTTGCCTGTCTGATACAGCCTATCCTGCTTGTATAAGCCCATTCTACCCTACGTATCTAATACATCTGTCCTGCTTGTCTCACACAACTTACCATACCTGTCTCACACAGTCTATCCTACCTATAGTCTACAGATCACCCCTGCCGGTAATGCAGCTTACCCTGACTGTCTCATAACTTCTTCCCCCCTTGCTTACACAGGGGTTGATTTACTAAAACTGGAGAGTGCAAAATCTGGTGCAGCTCTGCATAGAAACCAATCAGCTTCCAGTTTTGTTTTTTTGTTTTTGTGGGGTTTTTTTTGTCAAAGCTTAATTGAACAAGCTGAAATTAGAAGCTGATTGGCTATCATTAAGGACAGGCCGCCAGTTTGGGTGGAACATATGTTCGACTCCAACATTGGGTGTTCGACCGTTCGCTATTTCGCTATATAAGGCCGCTTCACCAGTGGCCATATGTAGTGTGATAAAGTGGAGAATGGAGATAGATAAATAGGTTAGTTATAGGAATAATATATATATATATATATATATATAGACTAATATATATATTTATATATATATATAAATAAGTTTATCTTGGTTTCATTAGACTACAGGACATTGTTCCAGTAATCCATGTCCTTAGTCTGCTTGTCTTCAGCAAACTGTTTTCAGGCTTTCTTGTGCATCATCTTTAGTAGAGGCTTCCTTCTGGGGCGACAGCCATGCAGACCAATTTGATGCAGTGTGCGGCGTATGGTCTGAGCACTGATAGGCTTACTGATAGGCAGCACTCATACGTCTATTTCCCAAAGACAACCTCTGGATATGACACTGAGCACGTGCACACAACTTCTTTGGTCGACCATGGCAAGGCCTGTTCTGAGTGGAGCCTGTCCTGTTAAACTGCTGTATGGTCTTGGCTACCATGCTGCAGCTCAGTTTCAGGGTCTTGGCAATCTTCTTATAGCCTAGGCCATCTTAATGTAGAGCAACATTTTTTTTTCAGATCCTGAGAGTTCTTTGCCATGAGGTGCTATGTTTAACGTCCAGTGACCAGTATGAGAGAGTGAGTGTGATAACACAAAATTTAACACACCTGCTCCCCATTCACAGCTGAGACCTTGTAACACTAACAAGTCACATGACACTGGGGAGGGAAAATGGCTAATTGGACATTTCCCCTTTATGGGTGTACTCACTTTTGTTGCCAGCTGTTTAGACATTAATGGCTGTATGTTGAGTTGCATATATATATATACTGTAAATACAGTATCTCACGGAAATGAGTACTCCCCTCACATTTTTGTAAACATTTTATTATATCTTTGCTTGTGACAATACTGAAGAAATGACACTTTGCTACAATGTAAAGTAGTGTGTGTGTAGCTTAGTATAACAATGTAAATTTGCTGTCCCCTCAAAATAACTCAACACACAGCCATTAATGTCTAAACCACTGGCAAAAAAAGTGAGTACACCCCTAAGTAAAATTGTTCAAATTGGGCCCAAAGTGTCAATATTTTGTGTAAACGCCATTATTTCCCAGCACTGCCTTAACCCTCTTGGGCATGGAGTTCACCAGAGCTTCACAGGTTGCCACTGAAGTCCTCTTCCACTCCTCCATGACAACATCACGGAGCTGGTGGATGTTAGAGACCTTGTGCTCCTCCCCCTTCTGTTTAAGGATGCCCCACAGATGCTCAATAGGGTATAGGTCTAGAGACATGCTTGGCCCAGTCCATCACCTTTGCCCTCAGCTTCTTTAGCAAGGCAGTGGTCATCTTGGAGATGTGTTTGGGATTGTTATTATGTTGGAATATTGCCCTGCGGCCCAGCCTCCGAAGGGAGGGGATCATGCTCTACTTCAGTATAAAACAGTACATGTTGGCATTCATGGTTCCCTCAATGAACTGTAGTTCCCCAGTGGCGACAGCACTCATACAGCCCCAGACCATGACACTCCCACCACCATGCTTGAGGGCAAGACACACTTGTCTTTGTACTCCTCACCATAGTTTACTGTATCTTGGTCTCATCAGACCACAGGACATGGTTCCAGTAATTTATGTCCTTAGTCTGCTTGTCTTGGGGGCGTTCTTGTGCATCATCTTTAGAAGAGGCTTCCTTCTGGGATGACAGCCATGCAGACCAATTTGATGCAGAGTGCGGCATGTGGTCTGAGCACTGACAAGCTGACCCCCCACCCCTTCAACCTCTGCAGTAATGCTGGCAGCACTCATACATCTATTTCCCAAAGACAACCACTGGATATGATGCTGAGCACATGCACTCAGCTTCTTTGGTCAACCATGGCTAGGCCTGCTCTGAGTGGAACCTGCCCTGTTAAACTGCTGTATGGTCTTGCCCACCGTGCTGCAGCTCAGTTTCAGGGTCTTTGAAATCTTCTTATAGCCTAGGCCATCTTTATGAAGAGTAACAATTCTTTTTTTCAGATCCTCAGAGACTTCTTTGTCATGAGGTGCCACGTTGAACTTCCAGTGACCAGTATGAGAGAGTGAGAGCGATAACACCAAATTTAACACACCCATTCCGCATTCACACCTGAGACTTTGTAACACTAACGAGTCACATGACATTGGCTCAAACAGGAGGTGGATGAGCGCAAGGTCTCTAACATCCAGCAGCTCTGTGATGTCGTCATGGAGAAGTGGAAGAGGATTCCAGTGGCAACCCGTAAAGCTCTGGTGAACTCCATGCCCACGAGTGTTAAGGCAGTGCTGGAAAATAATGGAAGCCACACAAATATTGACACTTTGGGCCCAATTTGGATATTTTCACTAAGGGGTGTACTCGCTTTTGTTGCCAGTGGTTTAGACATTAATGGCTGTATGTTGAGTTATTTTGAGGGGGCAGCAAATTTACACTGTTATACAAGCTGTACACTCACTACTTTACAATGTAGCAATGTGTCATTTCTTCAGTGTTGTCACATGAAAAGATCTAATAAAATATTTACAAAAATGTGAAGGGTGTACTGTGAGATACTGTATATATACACTGCATTTTGTGTAGACTATATATATAGCTCATTCAGTGCATAGTATATAAAGTCATTTCAGGCAGTGTAAGAATATACAGTATATACACAGCATAGTTACAGTGTTATGGCACCACCAACTCCCAAGGCCCAATTTTTTTGCACCTGTTTCCCTGGGGCATGTCATTACAATTTTTAAAATAGTTTACAACAGCAGGACCTGTTCCTGCACCCAACAAGAGTAAATGTGAGGGGTTACAGTGTTCTGCCACTGCCAACACCCAAGGCCCAATTTTTCTGCACCTGTTTGAATAGGACATGTCATTACAATTGTAGCCATGATCCCCCTTAGGGTTGGCTGGTTGCTGTGGTCCCCCTGTCACACTGCCCTCTGTCACATCCATATCACATCCAGAGTCATCAAACAGGCTGGAAAACTTTGTTTTGTTTGCTTATTAGAGGATAAACTTGGATAGGGTTAGGGTTGTTATGGGATGCCAGAAGATTGAACAGTTCTTAAATGGGACCATACTATATACACCTCCGTATATACATTCCTCTTCCTTCTCTCCAGCACATAACTTGCTGACCTTGATCTACTTATTCCTCTCACCTGCACCTGCACTCCTCTTATGCAGAGTTTGATCTCCTTGTTCCTCTCATCTGCACTTCTCTTATGCAGACTTTGATCTCCCTGTTCCTCTCACCTGCACTTCTCTTATGTAGACTTTGATCTCCTTGTTCCTCTCACCTGCACTTTTCTCCAGGTTAGGTCCAGAAGGAAATTTACTAGGCCTCCAGCATTTCTTCAGCCTGACTAGCACATGGTGAGGCCTGCTATATTGGGAACAGCAACTCCGGACCACCCATTACAAGCAGTGACAGTTGACCACCAAAGTGTAGAATAAAAGTTCCTACTGACTACTACTCCTAGCCCATCCTCTTCTTCCAGTCCCTGCCAGCTACTCCAGCTGCGACGGCCTTCTCCGCTACCACAGTCCCTTACTGACTTCTGAATCCTTCCCAGACTGTCTTTCACCCCAATCTGCTCTAGTATGCCTCCACAGCCTCCCAGGGTGTGTGTCACTCACCGACCACGGGTGGGCTCCTTGCTGAGCTTCTCCAATAGCACTGTCTGTTGCTCTCCTGCTCGCTATTGCCTCTCCTCCAGGATCTCATTTTCCTTCAGGATGCACCCGAGCCTCAGGCCTCAAGGTCATCCCCACACAGACTGGGGGCTCCCAGGGAGGCCTCCGCAACCTCAGCTACATTCCAGCTCTTCCACCCGAACTCACTCCACCCTGACAGGGCTGACTCTGGGTATTTAAGGAGGCCTGCCCAGAAACAAAAACAATCAGGCCTGCACTCAGTCAGGCCTGACTAAATTCCTCCTCACCTCACAAAAAAACTCTCACCAGCTCCTACACAAGCAGGGGCCACTACACAATTTTTAAAATAATTTACAACAGCATGGCCCGTTCCTGCACCCAACAAGAGTAACTGTGAGGGGTTACAGTGTTCTGGCACCGCCAACACCCAAGGCCCAATTTTTCTGCACCTGTTTGACTGGGGCATGTCATTACAAATTTTGAAATAATTTTCAACAACAGGGCCCGTTCCTGCACCCAAGAGTAACTGTGAGGGGCAGGGCTGGACTGGGAATAAAATCTAGCCCTGGAAAATATTTCAGACCAGCCCCATAGCATTTTTATACCAGCCCAACAGCATAACGTCATTATTTTCTTGTTCATAAAAGGGAAAACCATGCATTTTAAAGCACATTGTAAGAGTGTATTGTATATAGATAAGAAAGATATGAAAGCACATAGGGCTAAGGTGGTAAAAGTGGAGCAATCATCAAGGGGGACCCCATGAATGTGGAGGGGACTCTGGTGACCACCTTCCGCAGAAAGAATACACTAAGGTAAGGGGGGGAAGCCTTTATATCAGTGCCCCTTACATTATTGTATTCAATCCTCCCTTACATTAGTGACCCCCCCCTCAGACTGGACTGGCCACGCTGTCACTGACATCCTCTCAGGTGCACCATGCAGGGTTCAGTCAAATGGCTCCAGCTTGGCTGCTCTGGTTTTATCCTATAGTCTCCTCTCCACAGTCCACACATGTCTGACTTCTCCCATGATCCCCATCCTGGTGTTCTGCCAAAATAGGCAACTCTGCAGAATCTCAAACCACGCCACTTCAGGTTTCTTTTAACCATGAGTAATTTCAGATTTAGAAGTAATGTGACATTTTCACAAATAGGTGTTTGGACACAACAGCGGCAAGGGAATACAGTCCGATGCACGCTATTATCAGCGGAGATTGTTACCCGCTCCGACACTAACCAAAAAAATGGCTGCCTCCAAGGTGGCGACAACTTTGTCCCCATTAGCCGCTGTGCTCTGAAAAATCCAAAATGTTCCTGCCCCGGACTGCATTCGGTTGCCACTGTTGTTTCCAAACACAAATTCGTCAAAATGTCCAATTGCTGTGGGACTCCTCTTCAGACTCCCCCGTCAGACACTGCAGACATGATAAAAGACAAGAGATGGTCAGAGGCTGAGGACATGATACAAGAGATCAATGCAGCCTCACCAGTGTCCATCTGCAGCCTCACTGTGCCCATCAAGGCAGCCTCACTGTACCCATTTGCAGCCTCATCAGTGCCCATCAATGCAGCCTCACTGTAAAGACATAAAAGAAAAAAGTAAGTGCAGACCAAAAAGTTTATTAAAACCAATGTACAAGTGACTCACATGATAAAAACAGCCAGGAACAGGGTGGAAGATTGCCTGTAGGCAAGGGGGAGAGTCTGGTGGAAACATCCATATCAGGAGATGCAGTAATCGGCAAGGTGGAAAGTCCAGAGTCCTGTCTGTGTAGTGGCCGGCTACACACAGGGGCATCCAGGCGAGGCATGGAATGCAAAACCGGAAGTCCTGAAAGGATGGCGTCACCGTATCCGACGCGTTTCCTGTGCTGGCGCACTGCGATGACATGGCAGTCACACTCCTTAATCAAGCTGACAAGCTACAGACCAGGGGGTGTTTAAAAGCATCCAGTGGAGGGCGGGGATGATTATCAAACCACACAGGGCTGTAGGGTGGGCGGGGCTGATTACCAAACCACACAGGGCTGTAGGGTGGGCGGGGCTGGTTACCAAACCACACAGGGCTGTAGGGTGGGCGGGGCTAATTACAAAACCACACAGGGCTGTATGCAGAGAATGTAATGTAAAAAAAAAAAATTAAACCAACAGCAGAGGGATAAGTGGAGTGGGAACATAAGTGTACATGGACAGGTTAATGTTTATGGGAGGGTTTTAGGCTATGGGACATGGTATAAAAGTGAATAATAATAAAAAATGATAATTAATAGTAAATAAATAAAATGTAAACAAAAGCTTAATGTGGAAGCACAGGGAAGGAAAGGGATGAATGGTAATAGTTGGTAAATAATAATAATAATAATAATAATAATAATGGTTAATAATAATTAAGGAAGGGGGCGGGGGGAGCTGGGCGAAGTTATGGAACACAGTTATGGCCTCACTGTGCCCATTTGCGGGCTCACTGTGCCATCAATGCAGCCTCATCAGTGCCTATCAATACAGCCTCACTGTGCCCATCAATGCAGCCTCACTGTACCCATATGCACCCTCATCAGTGCCCATCAATGCAGCCTCCCTGTGCTCATTTGCAGGCTCACTGTGCCCATATGCAGGCTCACTGTGCCCATTTTCGGGCTTACTGTGCTATCAATGCATCCTCACTGTGCCATCAATGCAGTCTCACTGTGCCATCAATGCAGCCTCATCAGTGCCCATCAATACAGCCTCACTGTGCCCATCTGCAGCCTCATCAGTGCCCATCAATGCAGCCTCACTCTGCCCATCTGCTGCCTCATCAGTGCCCATTAATGCAGCCTCGCTGTGCCCATCTGCAGCCTCATAAATCCCCATAGGCAGCCGTGCTGTGCCCATCTGCAGCTAGCCTTGCTGTGCCCATCTGCAGCCTCATCAGTCCCCATATGCAGCCATGCTGTGCCCATCTGCAGCCTCATCAGTGCCCATATGCAGCCATACTGTGCCCATCTGCAGCCTCGTCAGTGCCCATATGCAGCCTTGCTGTGCCCATATGCAGCCTCATCAATGCCCATATGCAGCTTTGTTGTGCCCATCTGCAGCCCCATCAGTGCCCATATTCAGCCTTTCTGTGCCCATCTGCAGCCTCGCCAGTGCCCATATGCAGTCTTGTGCCTATCTACAGCCTCATCAGTGCCCATATGCAGCCTTGCCAGTGCCCATATGCAGCCTTGTTGTGCCCATCTGCAGCCTCATCAGTGCCCATATGCAGCCTACCTGTGCCCATCTGCAGCCTCATCAGTGCCCATATGCAGCCTTGCTGTATCCATCTGCAGCCTCGCCAGTGACCATATGCAGCCTTGTTGTGCACATCTGCAGCCTCATCAGTGCCCATATGCAACCTACCTGTGCCCATCTGCAGCCTCATCAGTGCCCATATGCAGCCTTGCTGTATCCATCTGCAGCCTCGCCAGTGACCATATGCAGCCTTGTTGTGCACATCTGCAGCCTCATCAGTGCCCATATGCAACCTACCTGTGCCCATCTGCAGCCTCATCAGTGCCCATATGCAGCCTTGCTGTATCCATCTGCAGCCTCGCCAGTGACCATATGCAGCCTTGCTGTGCCCATCTGCAGCCTCGCCAGTGCCCATATACAGCTTTGCTGTGCCCATCTGCAGCCTACCTGTGCCCCTATGCAGCCTTGCTGTGTCCATCTGCAGCCTACCTGTGCCCATATGCAGCCTTGACAGTCCGTGGATTACACACAGCGGTCGCCCAGGGCTGATCCGTGTGTAGAGTCCTCCTTCCCTCCCTGCGCTTGTGTAGTCACATCACAGCAGTCTCCCGTTGTGTCACTATAGAGCAGGGATCTGAAAGATTGGGCGGCCGGCCACTGTAGCAAAGCTCCACCTTCCAGACCGTGATAGATGGAACACTGTTTCAATTTCCCGGCATTGGACAGTCTTCCGTCTATCACGGTCTGGTAGGCGGAGCTTTGCTACAGCGGCTGGCAGATCCCTGCTCTATAGTGACACAGCGGGAGACCGCTGTGATGTGACTACACAAGCGCAGGGAGGGAAGGAGGACTCTACACACGGAGCAGTCCTGGGCGCTACTGCAGCCACAGCTGAAAGCGGCCCCAGGGCAGTCGGCCCACCGGTAAACCTCCTGGTATCCCGGTCAGCCAGTCCGGCCCTGGTGAGGGGTTACAATATTCTGGCACTGCCAACACCCAAGGCCCAATTTTTGTGCACCTGTTTAACAGGGGCATGTCATTACAATTTTATTGAGTGTAGTCCGCATAGTATATATAGATAATAAAGTTCAGACTATATGGTGCAGTCAGTGTAGTATATATAACACAATGTTTCGAAGTGGTTAAGGGGAACCCTATGACAGAATTAGAAAAAAAAACACATGGGGTCCCCCCAAAATCCATACCAGGCCCTTCAGGTCTGGTATGGATTTTAAGGGGAACCCCACGCCAATTTTTTTTTAAAAATCCCTCCCAAAATCCATACCAGACCATTATCCGAGTACACAGCCTGGCAGGGAAGGAGGGGCGATGAGCAAGCAGCCCCCCTCCAAACCGTACCAGGCCACATGCCCTCAACATGGGGATGGTGCTTTGTGGTCCCCACAAATCAACTTGTCCCCATGTTGATGGGGACAAGGGCCTCTTTCCCACAACCCTGGCCGGTGGTTGTGGGGGTCTGTAGGCAAGGGGCTTATCAAAATCTGGAATCCCCCTTTAATAAGCCCCCTATGTGAATGAGTATGGGGTACATTGTACCCCTACCCATTCACCAAAAAAGGAGTGTAGTGTTACAAAAAACAGTAGGCAGTTTTTGACAAATCCTTTATTGTAAAATAGCTCTTTTTCTTCACCCGATTCTTCTTTTTTCTCCCGCCGTTCTTCCTCCATCTTCTCCTGCCCCACTCCTACTTTTGGTCTTCTACTTCTTCTTTCAGTCTTCTTCCTTCCTCTCATCATCGTCTTCTTCTTCATCTTCTTCTTCCTCCTCTTTCTTCTCACCGCTGCTGCTACTGTGCGACTCCCAGAATGAGCAGTCTTCAGTTTGACAGTTATTTTATAAGAAGGGACGGGACCACCCAGTGACGTAATCGAGTGACCCCGCCCCCTTCTGACATCATGTGCCTTTGGAGGGGGTGAGGACACCCATTTACATCACTGGTGGCCCCGCCCCTTCTTATAAAATAACTGTCAAACTGAAGACTGCTCATTCTGGGAGTCGCCTCTGGATGGAACGGCAGCGGTGGCGGAGAAAAAGGAGGAAGTGGAAGATGAAGAAAAAGACGATGATAAGAGGAAGGGAGAAGACCAAAAAAAGAAGAAGAAGGCCAGAAGGAGCGGGGCAGTAGAAGATGGAGGAGGACTGGAGAAAGAAAGAAGAATCGGGGGGAAGAAAAAGAGCTATTTTACAATAAAGGACTTGTCAAAAACTGCCTACTGTTTTTTGTAACACTACTACACTCCTTTTTTGGTGAATGGGTAGGGGTACAATGTACCCCATATCAATTCACATAGGGGGGTTTGGGATCTGGGGGCCCCCTTATTAAAGGGGGCTTCCAGATTCCAATAAGCCTCCTGCCCGCAGACCCCCACAACCAGGGGCGTATCATGAAATTAGTGGGCCCGTGTGCAAGCCCACACCACACCGATCATCCCCGGCTGTCAACCAGGGAGAGATCATCCATGGGTGCAGTGTGGGTCAGAGCACAGTGGGCCCCCCACCCCCTAGGGCCCGTGTTCAGTGAACACCATGCACCCATGGATGATACACCACTGCCCACAACCACCGGCCAGGGATGTGGGTGATGAGGCCCTTCTCCCCATCAACATAGGGACCCCAGAGCACCTTCCCCATGATGAAGGCATGTGGCCTGGTACGGTTCGGAGGGGGGCGCTCTCTTGTCCCCCAGTGGCGTCTCCAGCTTTCATATTTAGGGGGGGCACATGGGAGGGACAGGGACCAAAGTAGGGGGGCCAACCATAAAACGCAAATAAAAAAATATATTATATATACACACATATACACACACACAGTATATATATAAATCATTTGTTTTCAAGAATAGAATGCACTCTTGTTACAAATTCACCTTTGTTTTATGTGTGCAATAATACACTTGAGCGTCATTTCAGTCTGACTAGGGACTATTATTAAGATGCAAAAAAGTCCTGATATTCCTGACAATGGCATCAAACGAATAAACATGAAATATTCCTGACAATGGGCATCAAAACGCATAAACATGAAATATTCCTGACAATGGGTATCAAACGCATAAACATGAAAAATTCCTGACAATGGGCATCAAACGCATAAACATGAAATATTCCTGACAATGGGCATCAAAACGCATAAACATGAAATATTCCTGACAATGGGCATCCTCCTGTCACCACCACCACCCAGTCCTTATAGTCCTGAAAAAACGTAGAATTATTATCAGGGATCAGTCTGACTTTACTGCGAGTTCACATAATAACGTGTGTATTTTGTTTCCACTTAAACATTGTTCTCACGTAAGATAAGAACTTTTGTTTACTA
>BLSH010000129.1:62870-79928 GCA_018402905.1 Glandirana rugosa
GTATTTGTGTGTGTACGTATATGTACGTGTGTGTACGTGTGTATGTGTGTATTTGTGTGTGTGTGTGTATGTGTGTATTTGTGTGTTGCATGTGTGTGCATGTGTGTGCATGTGTGTGTTTATGTGTGTATGTATATGCATGTGTGTGTGTGTGTTTATGTGTGTATGTGTGCATGTGCGTGCATGTATATGTGTGTGTGTGTGTGTTTATGTGTGTATGTGTGTGGATGTATATGCATGTGTGTGTGTGTGTTTATGTGTGCATGTGTGTGCATGTATATGCATGTGTGTGTGTGTGCATGTGTGTGCATGTATATGCATGTGTGTATGTGTGCATGTGTGTGCATGTGTGTGCATGTGTGTGTTTATGTGTTTATGTGTGCATGTATATGCATGTGTGTGTGTGTGTGTGTGTGTGTGTGTGTGTGTGTGCATGTGCATGCATGTATATGCGTGTGTGTGTGTGTGTTTATGTGTGCATGTATGTGCATGTATATGCATGTGCGTGTGTATGTGTGTACAATACTGCTGGGAACAGGTTCATTATAACCTATCACAGTCTGTTTTGAAGCATATGGAGATAGCTGTGTCTTTTGTTACTGTAACATTCCTCAGATAGTTTAACTGCGGATCAATGAGATAGCCACTGTCTGCTACCAGAACCAATAACCCCAATGGATTGTATATACTGTACTATCTGCACTACAAAGCGCTGCACCCACTCCCACTCTGCCTGGCGTTTATGCGTTTTTATGGTGTCATCGTTCTTGTGTGTACTCTTCAATATTTGCTTTATGCTAAAAAGGAAAGTCAGTAAGTCATGCATTTTTTATCATCATTCGTTCCACTATGTCACATCCCCGAACAGGACTGCTAATATAGATGTCATCTTGGCTTAAAGAAGACCGGGATTTCGGTAGCATTTCAAAAAGTTTTCTGTCTGCAATTTAAAACCGAGCTTTGCAGTAAATATTCACCCAGATCCAGCCGAGTGTGCTTTGTTCCGTAGCATTGCCCTGCTAATAAGAAGGTAAATGAGGTGCCTGCATTTAAAATAAATCCTGAGTAAACTCATGCATCTTGGCATTTAATTTGCATTACTTAAAAAAAATATATATGTATATATATATATATATATACATATATATATATATATATGTAAGTTTAGATTAAATTCAGGAAAACAGGAATTACATTTTATGGGTAGACCATTATTGTTAATTATTATTAAGTACATTATTATTTCTATAGCTCTCGATTGCTCATGAACATGCTGGAATCAATAATGCAATTGTCATGTGTAATGCAAAAAAAACCATATATATATATATACACACACCAGAGCAATCCAAATAAATATAGTGTACTCCTTCCTATATTCCTGCTATTTCAACAGATATATATATATAAAGTAGTTGAATTATGACTTTATCATACATTATTATTATTATTGTTGTTTTGATTATTGTTGTTATTATTGTTGCTAATATGATTATTTTAATGATTGCTGTTATTATTATCGTCATTATTATTATTATTATTATTAATCATATTAGTGTGACTTCCTAGCTAGATCGAGGTGAACTGATGATGATCGTGACATCAATCTCACATTTCCCTCTTAGGATAAGACAGATTGTACCGTGCTTGAGCTCCTTGTATAACACTGCCATGCATTGCATACAGTTCTGCGTTAAAAAAAAAAAAAAAAGCTTAATCAAAGACCCCATGTGAACTTTCTTGCTACAAGCTTGTTGTTCGGGTTCATGGATGGTATGGGATATTTTTATGTTAGATACATCTGCAGAGCTCTGTAGTGTCACTTTGCTCATACACTAGCAATAGTGGCCCTCTCGAGGAGTAGCCTGGGATTAGGAAGAACAACCCCAGAGCTGTTTATTTCCAATACAGATGTAGATGACAATAATGGCTGGCTATGTGATATACTCAATTCTGCATGCTTGCTTCTCCAACTAGCAGTACTGATATTTCATATAAAGGACACTAGCAGAACTATGTATAGACATAGGTAGATATAGACAGACAGAGAGCTAGATAAAGCTAAAATGAGTGTGTATGTGTGTGTATATATATATATATATATATATATATATATATATATATATATATATATATACTGTATATGTACATATATGTAAAAAAGAATAAAAGGGTAAACACAATTGGTCTATGCAAATAACCAGGTGGATCCACAAAAACAACACCAAATTATTTAATATAATAATATAACAAATGAAAATACAAGCTAATCGAATATATTGGGGTTGATTTACTACTGTAAAATCTGATGCAGCTCTGCATAGAAACCGCTTCCATTTTTTTTTTTTTGTCAAAGCTTAATTGAACACGCTGAAGTTAGAAACTGATTGGCTACCATGCACAGCTGCACCAGATTTTGCACTCTCCAGTTTTAGTAAATCAACCCCCATGCATATTATATGATAATGGTATTGTTATTCCCAGCTATCTTTTACACACCCACACAAGTATATTTATTGCATAGCACTTGATAATTGTGTGTGTGTGTGTGTGTGTGCATGAATCTTTCATCCATAAAACTATGCTGTATACACATCTAGACTAAGATACAAAATATAATTTTTATTACATCTCTGGTCCAGAAAAAAAAAACACATTTTGCTGTGTGTGTGTTGTGTGTTTTGTGTGTGTGTGTGTGTTGTGTGTTGTGTGTGTGTGTGTGTGTGTGTGTGTTGTGTGTTTTGTGTGTGTGTGTGTGTGTGTTGTGTGTTTTGTGTGTGTGTGTGTGTTGTGTGTTGTGTGTGTGTGTGTGTGTATAGTTTGTAAGATGTATTGTACACGATTTGCACTATACTTTTGGCTGCCACTATCTTCTACACACCACTCTTTCCCCATAGAGGTACATATCATCACTGACATATAAACTGGTATAATTTCCTAGGCATCTCCACTTCTAAATTCACATAACCCCATATGGTCACTGATGCAGAATATTGTGAAAATGGATAACACTTATTTTTTTATACATGCACACCAATGTACCAATAGTGAGATGTCCTACAGAAGAAATGAGCTAACATTTTAATTTCTAGGTGGAGATTTCACTTGCACATCAAAGTCATCAGTTCTCCAGTAGCTTAAAAAAAATGTAGCATTTCTCTATTTTTTATGAGAAGATGCATGTCTTATTTTCATTGTTTTGCTAATCCCTCATCACTGTGCTTTTTTTGTGTGTCCTTTGCCCCCCCAGTCTTCTTGATATTTCTGATTTCCCTGACCTGATGATGAGATTTTGGTTGTGCTCTCTGTCTATCCCTCCCTATGTGTGTGTCTATCCCCCTGACCCCTCTCCTCCCTCCAGCTCTGCTCACTGAGTTTGGTGGAATCTCTGCTGACGTCACGCCATTCCCCCAGCAGAAAGGGAGAGAGAGAGACAGACAAACAGTGAGAAGGAGAGAGCTGGGAGCAGACACTTCTCTTCTCACAGCCTGATCAGGAACCCCACAGGAACTTAGGAACATTGCTTTTCATTTTATTTTCTTTTGCATTTGGGATCCTTCAGTCACTTCACTGGTTTGTGTGATGACCCAGCCAAGCCTGCACTGAGGATTTGTGTCTAGAAGTAAGGGCAGCCCATCAGACAAGCAGGTAAGTCCACTGGCAGCCTAGCTGTAGCCTGCAGATGTGAGATCATGAAAGTTCATACATTTGTTCCACCTGGGCCTCAGCCATGTAACAGATCACCTTCTGATATATAATCCCTTTTACTGCCTTTTTCTGTATAGTCACTCCATATGGATGACTCTGTACTGTTATGTGCACTGCATGTGTATTTCCACACTGTCCCTGCTAGTGACCTGGGAGGGGGGGTTCTGACAGCTATCCGTTAAACAAGAATACATGGCATGTCACTCTAAATTTTATACATTCTTAATTAAATTGAAAGGTTGATTCACAGAAGAAGTATCTACCACTGGCCTTCAAATGCTCCAGAAAAATGTCTCCAGTCCCCTGTTTATGATTAGGTGCTCAAAGTGACTTCTTCTGAATGCAAGTAAATCAGCCCCTTGGGTATAAATATGCTGATTTTAGAAGATATTTTATATGACAAATCAAACATACAAGGATACATGGCATATCACTCTAAAATGTATATATTCCTAATTGAATTAAAAGGTTGATTCACAGAAGAAGTGTCTACCACTGGCCTTCAAATGCTCCAGAAAATGTCTCCAGTCCCCTGCTTATGATTAGGTGCTCAAAGTGACTTCTTCTGAATGCAAGGAAATCAGCCCCTTGGGTATAAATATGCTGATTTTAGAAGACATTTTATATGACAGATCAAACATACAAGGATACATGGCATATCACTCTAAAATGTAGATATTCTTAATTAAATTAAAATGCTGATTCACAGAAGATGTATCTACCACTGGCCTGAGATGACTTCAAATGCTCCAGAAAATGTCTCCAGTCCCCTGCTTATGATTAGGTGCTTAAAGTGACTTCTTCTGAATGCAAGTAAATCAGCCTCTTAGGTATAATTTGCTTATTTTAGAAGATATTTTATATGACAAATCAAACATCCAAGGATACATTATGTAATGCAGTTACTAAACATTGTGCTTGTGCTAAGCAACTGATCCACCTTAGTGCAGCTCAATGATGGCAAGTCATAAGAGTAACATCCCATGGCCCCATGTATTGGATCAGTGTCACAGTATTTTGGTCATTCTTTGCATAAGCCTGGGGAGTTTTATTATTTTAAGCAGCCCTTTCCAACATGTGTGTCCAGATTCTAGCTTGTGACAGCTATGTCCTGTTCTCAGGGAGGCTACAAAGCTATGTATATATTAACAAAGTCAACTCAAGTACTTTCCCTCAATGTCAGACAAGTTTGTAACAGAAGACAAAGCAAACCCAGATGGTTTGAGATCTGAGGACAGTTAACACGATACTGATATCTGTGAAATATGGCTAAATGTGGCCCAGACATAAAATTACATATTGCACTTTCTTTTTATTATTCACTTCTGCCTCTCCAAACATCACAAGTGGAATGTTTCAAAACTTGCTTGAAGTCTTACCATCATTTATACAGCAGATTTGTCTATAGTAGTGTGTAAAAAAGGGCATTAGGACTAAAGTGAGACTGTTTTTCTATATGGCCTGGAAGCTGAACAGCAGCTGGCTGGAGGAATGTCAATGGCTGAATTTATGTATCTAGCATGGAAGGATATTAAAATACAAAATCGAGTTAAAATTGAGTAGCAGGGTCTCCAGCAGCTTGGTGGTCCCATCTTTTCTACAAGTGTTTACAACATAATGGCACAGTACTGGAAACAGGCCTGCAAGTCTTCTTATTACCATCCTGTGAACTCACATTGTTCACACATTACAAGCAGCTACCTGTATGATCCCTGCCTGCTGTCAGCTGTACAGGTGAGGGTACCTCCAGAGAAACATAAACACATATGTGTGGGAATATATACTCCTCTTCCCTAGAATAACATCCGCCTGCGGAGGTCATCTCATGGATGTCACCTTATAATATTAATAATCATAATAAGTGTAGTATAAGTATTATTGTTGTTGTTATTGATCATAATAAGAATAGTAACAATAATAATAATAACATTACTATTATTTCTTTTATTTCAATTATTGTTGCAATATCAATATAATAATAATTATTATTATTATTATTATTATTAATATTATTATTTCAAAAATGAATTTGGATGATAGAGCATATAAGAGTTAATATAATATTATAAAATTGTTAGTATACTTTTTTTTTTTTGCAAGTCCCTGCATCAGTCACCTACTGCTTTATAGACAATACATTACCTGTTAATCATTTAATAAGTGTCTATCCATCTTATCTCATATCTCTGCAATAAACTAGACACAATTTAGCGTTGTGCTCATATATAATATACACCTTGATTACTGCAGTTAACTATCATAGTTGAACAATCACAAAGAATAATAATGTGTGTGTGTTTGTTAATTTAATTCCTTTTTTTTTTGTGTGTGTTTTAATGCATGTATTTGCTTATTCATATTCTCTAGAACATATATATTTATAAACACACAAAACACGCACAAAAAGTGTATTTATTTGTATTATTATTTTCAAATCTGTATAGGATCCTTCATCAGGGTACAATAATTCAATAGGCAAAATGGATACTGAAATGATTCTTAACAGGATACAAAGCAGAAAAGGTTACTTTGTGATTATTACACTACTATTGTACAATGTATCTTACAGGACACAAGAGCACAAAATGTTATTTTGTTAAAGTAAAGGTACACTAGAGAATATTGTACATTGCTTCTTACAGGACACAAGAGTACAAAATGTTATTTTGTTTAAGTAAAGGTACACTAAAGAATATTGTGCATCGCTTCTTACAGGGCACAAGAGCACAAAATGTTATTTTGTTAAAGTAAAGGTACACTAAAGAGTATTGTACATTGCTTCTTACAGGACACAAGAGCACAAAATGTTATGTTGTTAAAGTAAAGGTACACTAAAGAATATTGTGCATTGCTTCTTACAGGACACAAGAGCACAAAATGTTATTTTGTTAAAGTAAAGGTACACTAAAGAATATTGTGCATTGCTTCTTACAGGACACAAGAGCACAAAATGTTATTTTGCTAAAGTAAAGGTACACTAAAGAATATTGTGCATTGCTTCTTACAGGACACAAGAGCACAAAATGTTATTTTGTTAAAGTAAAGCTACACTAGAGAATATTGTACATTGCTTCTAACAAAACATAAGAGCACAAATGGTAATTTTGTGATTGTTACACTGTAGTATGCATAGGCCATACATGGATCATGTACAGTATGTATGTATTGTATGACCAGCTATGACCAAGACTATTGTACAATGATTCTATAGGGCATGAGAGCAGAAAAAAAGTTATTTTGCTAAAGGTACACTAGAGAATATTATACAACATTTCTTACAGGACACACGGTAGGCTATTTTGTGATGGTGACACTAATGGGGATAGTGTACAATGTTGCTTACGGGGCATAGGAAGAGAAAATGTTATTATATACACAGACTAACAATTAATATTGTACAATTTTTCTTGAAGGGCATAGGAGGAGAAAGGGTTATTTTGTGATAGATACACTAACAATGAATATTATACAATGTTTCTTATAGGACACTAAAGAAACGACTATTTGCAACAGAGAAAATTGTACAATGTTTTTTGTTAAATGCACAATGTGAGACTAAATTGTGAACATTGTGCTTTGCTTCTTAGAGCACACAACAGCAAAAAGTTTTTGTTTTTTGTGATAGGTACACTGTAAGACAAACAGTGAATATTGTACAATGTTTCTTGCAGGAAAAAAAATACAGCAGCAAAGTTATTAAGTGATAAATACATTATAACTGACAGTGAATATTGTACAATATTTTTTACAGGACACAGCACCAGAAAAGGTTATTTTGTGATACTTACACTTTAGACTTCAGTGAATATTGTACAATATTTTAGGACACAGCACCAGAAAAGGTTATTTTGTGATACAAACACTATAGACTGTCAGTGAATATTGTACAATATTTTAGGACACAGCACCAAAAAAAGGTTATTTTGTGATACATACACTATAGACTGCCATTGAATATTGTACAATATTTCAGGACACAGCACCAGAAAAGGTTATTTTGTGATACATACACTATAGACTGTCAGTGAATATTGTACAATATTTCAGGACACAGCACCAGAAAAGGTTATTTTGTGATACATACACTATAGACTGTCATTGAATATTGTACAATATTTCAGGACACAGCACCAGAAAAGGTTATTTTGTGATACATACACTATAGACTGCCATTGAATATTGTGCAATATTTCAGGACACAGCACCAGAAAATGTTATTTTGTGATACAAACACTATAGACTGTCAGTGAATATTGTACAATATTTTAGGACACAGCACCAAAAAAAGGTTATTTTGTGATACATACACTATAGACTGCCATTGAATATTGTACAATATTTCAGGACACAGCACCAGAAAAGGTTATTTTGTGACACATACACTATAGACTGTCATTGAATATTGTACAATATTTCAGGACACAGCACCAGAAAAGGTTATTTTGTGATACATACACTATAGACTGCCATTGAATATTGTGCAATATTTCAGGACACAGCACCAGAAAAGGTTATTTTGTGATACATACACTATAGACTGTCAGTGAATATTGTATAATATTTCAGGACACAGCACCAGAAAAGGTTATTTTGTGATACAAACACTATAGACTGTCAGTGAATAATGTACAATATTTCAGGACACAGCACCAGAAAAGGTTATTTTGTCATACATACACTATAGACTGTCAGTGAATAATGTACAATATTTCAGGACACAGCACCAGAAAAGATTATTTTGTGATACAAACACTATAGACTGTCAGTGAATATTGTACAATATTTCTTACAGGACAGAGCAGTAGAAAATGGTATTTTGTGGTAGATACACTATAGTGAACACTGTGCAATGTTTCTTACAGAACAGCACAAGAGACTATTTGCAATGGTCACAGTGTAATTAAATGGTGAACCTTTTACAATGTTTCTTGCAAAATATACAGCCAGAAATGATCATTTTGTCATAGGTCCCCTGTAAGAATTATAGTGAATATTGTACATTGTTTCCTGGCAGAAAAAAAGTTATTTTGTGATAGATATGCCAATATTCTACCATGTTCCTATAGGGCACAAGAGCAGAAAACTGCAAGGGTCACACAGTAACTAAAAGTGAATATTATGCAATATTTTTTTCTTTATAGAATATACATAAAGAAAATGTTATTTTATGATAGGTACTCTGAATATTGTACAACATTTCTTACAGGATAATAGAGCAGGGGAGATTATTTTGTAGTGGTCACAGAATCCCAGTAAAATAGTATCAGGTCTTAAGAGCTGAGAAGTCTATTATGTGATGGTGACACTATAAAATGAATATATGTAATATTTGAGACAAGGTAAGAAAGAGATCAGAGAGAACGTGTGAAAGTGAAAAGTGCTGACCCCTCCATAGGTTATCTAAAAATGATTCTTGTAATAATTAGGCCCCAGCTCCCAGTCAGCAGTCAGCATCAATCCAGACATCAAGTAATCATTCAGCCAATGCAGACATAAAAGGAGAGAAAAAAAAAAAAAGATTACCGAGATGATGACATGCAAATTTCCCCCGAAATTATCATAAGTAAACATTCCAATCCTGGGCTAATAAAATCCCATCTGTGTTACTTCATATCGAGTTAGTAGAGAGCTGTGATAATGAATTTTGTAATATCTCAGGAACAGACATCTCAATCAGGCACTAATCCTGAGATTTTACTGCAGAATCATTCAAAGATGGGGCAGCCAAACTTCTGCTTCTCTTTGGCACAAGCCTGGGAAAAAAAAATACAGGAGAGACTGGAAAAGAGAAAGGGGGGAAAATGCAGTGAAAATAGTAAACATAGTACTGCTTCCTGGGGTGGTGGGAGGGTCAGGAGTATGCACAGTGATTACTGCCCACTGGCTCTATTACACTCTGATTAATTGTTCTGACACCACAAGTGAGCAATCACTGACTTCATCCTAATTAACACTGATGTACAAAGCACAAACAGCTTCTGTCTACATCATGGGGAGGAACGTGTCATTTCCATTTGTGCTACCAAACATCACTGGGCTGATGCACTAAAAAGATATTGGGGTGTATTTACTAAAACTGGAGAGTGCACATTTTGCTGCAGTTGTGCCAATCAGCTTCTAACTTCAGTTTCTTTAATTGAGATTTCACACTGAAAAACTAAACGCTGACTGGTTTCTATGCAGAGTTGCACCAGATTTTGAACTCTCTAATTTTAGAAAATCAACCCAATTAACTTCTATTCCCTATGATAAGGTGACTTTTTTTTTTTTATTTGTCCCTTTATCTACTTGGGCACATTGGTTATAGCCCAAGTGTTTTTTGTTACTAAACACATAAAATATTATTTTAGGACTATTTTTTTTCATGGCATGTGGTCACTTCTGATACCCAACCAGGGTCTGGAGGACTAATACAAATATCTGATCCTGATTGGTTGTTAGAAGTGAACCCAAACTAGGGCCCTGTTACTAAATTAGCCCCAGTGTATGTATGCATCACAATGGCTTTTGTTATCTCTATTGTCCTAGTATTTATAGAACAGAATAAAACTGGCTTTCCATGGACACTTATAGGCTGATATCTAACCTAGGTGAACTCTTATTAATTGAAATGCAATTGAGCAAATGAGTAATGGGCGAGACAGTGCTTTCTATAATTAGTTAATGTTTTCCTAGAAGGTAATGGCGTTAATTAATTATGAGATATGCAGCCTGCAGCTTGTGAAATTACCGAGGTGGGCTGCACACTGTTATTTGACCATAACAATATATCATAATATATTTCTATATTTCTACTTTATGCTTAGTGTGATAAGTGGTAGATGTATGATCACTGAACTCTCATATATACAGAACATATAATAATAATAATAATAATCATAATAATCATTAAAAAAAAGATTATTGATTTACAGTGAATTAGATGTATTAAGAAAGAGAGAATGAAAAATAGAAAAATAATTTGATGCATAATTACTGAGCTGAGAATGAAGAGAGGAAGAGAGAAAGGAAGGAAGGAAGGAAGGAAGGAAGGAAGGGAGGAAGAGAGAAAGGAAGAAAGGAAGGGAGGAAGAGAGAAAGGAAGAAAGGAAGGAATGAAGGAAGGAAGGAAGGGAGGAAGAGAGAAAGGAAGAAAGGAAGGGAGGAAGAGAGAAAGGAAGAAAGGAAGGAAGGAAGGAAGAGAGAAATGAAGGAAGGAAGGAAGGAAGGGAGGAAGGAAGGAAGGAAGGAAGGAAGGAAGGAAGGAAGGAAACAAAGAAAAAGAAAGAAAGAAAAAAAAGAAAAAAATGATTTATTTACAGTGAATTACAGTTATCCATGAAAATCACGTTTTCCCTTACTTTTCCAATATTTTTCAGATTAAGAGGCAACAAAGAAAATGGAGTCTAACTGTCGCAAGCTGGTGACAGCCTGTGTCCAATTAGGTAAGAATCATTTTTTCATTGTATGGATGTGAAGAGGTGACTGTGGAGAATTGAGATTTCTATGTATAGTTTTCTGTAAAATCTGAATAGGAAATTGGAAGCGTTTGTTCCATTAGTGCGAGAAATTGCATAGACTTGGGTTAGACTGGGAACTGGTGACCCCCAGACTGGGACAGAGGTCAGTCTCCCCTCCTCCTGCTGTAAGCCCCATGTCTAAATCTCCTTTCTGTCTGAAATGTGCAGCTCAGCCCTTTGCAGTGGAGAGCCTCTTCTCTAAGGGAACCTGATATGAACAGAGGGGACCTCTCTGCTGTATGGGGACTCAATGGGACTGGCGAGCCGGGCTACATCAAAGCATCGCTTCTAGGATATTTTAATTAGTCTTACAAGGACCTACAACCGACTGGACAGAAAATAACTCTCATTATTATTATTAGGTTTTGTATTTTTTTTTTTTTTCACAAAAACTGGAAAACCTTGCCATCATCAAGGTATCTTATTATTGTCTCTCTCTCTCTCTCTCTATATATATATATCTATCTATATATATATATATGTAAATATATAGAGAGATAGATAGATAGATAGATAGATAGATAGATAGATAGATAGATAGATAGATAGATAGATAGATAGATAGATAGATAGATATAGTATATAGAGTATAGTGTGGATATGTTGCTGGGCAGAATGGAATACCTGATGATGCAGGTAACCTACCTCGTAAATGGGGTCATATAACCCAGTAACCTGTTAGCTTTGATGATTGTGATGGTTATTATCATTTTATTACTATTATCTAATATTTGTTTTTTTTTTTTTTTAATAATAGTAATAACAATGGGTCAGTGGATTTCTTATTATCTGCAATTTTTGCAGAACTGCGGCTTTTGGGAATTTCAATTTCAATTTTTGGAGGCTGAGGATGCAGATGGCACTGATAGGGTAAGGGTGATTTAGAAAGTAGTCATATTTGTTGAGATAGTCCCATGAATGTGTTCACTTTAAAATTAAGTACAGTACAGGCGAATAAAGGAAGTCACTCTCTAGGATTGTGTATTGGAGAGTGGATTGCTCTGATTCAGTAGAAAAAAGTAACCCTTTCAGTATCACCGACCTGGAGTTTACTTTTAGTGGCACTGAATAGAAGCCACTATTGTACTTGGGTCAGCAGGTTTTCTCCAGAAATGATCCTATGGCGCCCTCTGCTGGCAGACATAGATAACAGCTATAGGTGAACGAAGAAATGTCCCTAGCTCTTTCAGGCAATGATAACCGAATTTGATCTATCTATCTATCTATCTATCTATCTATCTATCTATCTATCTATCTATCTATCCATCTATCTATTGGTATTATTTACAAA
Organism: Glandirana rugosa; assembly: GCA_018402905.1. NCBI lineage: Eukaryota > Metazoa > Chordata > Amphibia > Anura > Ranidae > Glandirana > Glandirana rugosa. The sequence goes on from BLSH010000129.1 coordinate 75,369, forward strand.
AACTGGAGCACATAGAATATGGTATAGCTGTGCATAGTAACCAGTCAGCTTCTGATTTCAGCTTGTTCAAATAAGCTTTGACAATAAAACCTAGAAGCTTATTGGTTACTATACACAGCTGCATCAGATTCTGTGTGCATCAGTTTTAGCTATTCCCCACTATCTATCTATCTATCTATCTATCTATCTATCTATCTATCTATCAATCAAATTATCTATCTATTTATCTATCCATTACCTATCTATCTATCTATCTATCTATCTATCTATCTATCTATCTATCTATCTATCTATCAAACTATATATAACCATCTATCTATCTATCTATCTATCTATCTATCTATCTATCTATCTATCAAATTATCTATCTATTTATCTATCCATTACCTATCTATCTATCTATCTATCTATCTATCTATCTATCTATCAAACTATATATAACCATCTATCTATCTATCTATCTATCTATCTATCTATCTATCTATCTATCTATCTCTCTCTGTCTATCTATCTATCTGTCTAGCTGTCAAACTATATATTTATCTATCTATCTATTATCTGTCTATCAAATTATCTATCTATTTATCTATCCATTATCTATCTATCTATCTATCTATCTATCTATCTATCTATCTATCTATTTATCTATTATCTGTCTATCTATCATCTGTCTATCAAACTATATATTCATTTATTTAACTAATCTATTTAGCATCTCTCTATCAAACTATATATAACCATCTATCTATCTATCTATCTATCTATCTATCTATCTATCTATCTATCTCTCTCTCTCTGTCTATCTATCTATCTATCTATCTATCTATCTATCTATCTGTCTATCTATCTATTATCTGTCTATCGAGTTATCTATCCATGTATCTATCTATCTATCTATCTATCTATCTATCTATTATATGTCTATCAAATTATCTATCTATTTATCTATCCATGTATCTATCTATGTATCTATCTATGTATCTATTATCTGTCTATCGAATTATCTATCCATGTATCTATCTATCTATCTATCTATCTATCTATCTATCTATCTATTATATGTCTATCAAATTATCTATCTATTTATCTATCCATGTATCTATCTATCTATCTATCTATCTATCTATGTATCTATTATCTGTCTATCGAATTATCTATCCATGTATCTATCTATCTATCTATCTATCTATCTATCTATCTATCTATCTATTATATGTCTATCAAATTAACTATCCATTTATCTATCCATGTATCTATCTATCTATCTATCTATCTATCTATCTATCTATCTATCTATCTATCTATCTATCTATCTATCTACATAGATAGATAGATAGATAGATAGATAGATAGATAGATAGATAGATAGATACATGGATAGATAAATAGATAGATAATTTTATAGACATATAATAGATAGAGCAGGGCCCTCCTATTCCTTCTGTATTGAACTGTATTGTAATTGTACTGTGTCCCTTCTTTATTGTAAAGCGCTGCGCAAACTGTTGGCGCTATATAAATCCTGTATAATAATAATAATCTATCTATCTATTAAATGTCTATCCATTTATCTATCCATTATCTATCCATCTCTATCCATCCCCATCTTATCGATATATATATATATATATATATATCAGGTTCATAAGTCAAAATTAGGGGTTCATTACAATTTTCTTTCTTAATTTCCCCTGATTCTAATTGCTTCTTAAAGTGAACAAGCACATGCTTCCTGCATTAGTACACCCGACACATAGCTGTGAAAATGCACAGTATAGTAAATGAGATGGAATCTTCTTATCCACCCAGATAAGCTGAGATCAGTATCTGTATTTTTAACCTGAGGGATTTTTGGTTACATCGCAGCAATTAAAAGTACAGGTCCACCCCTATTATTTAAGAAATACGGTGAAGGATAATTGGAGTAAATGATGTTACCTACAATTAATCGCAGCTTCTATGTACACTTGTCCATGTCAAATCCCTTTAACCCTCTCTGTGCCAATCTCCTTGATTGCACTGGCTCTGCCTGCAGTCTGCTATAGGGTTCTGCTTCTGGGTGAACTGTCATTAACTGTCATTATTGCTGTGCAGGACGTGCTTTATTCAGCATTACAAGATCACAGACATGAAGGTTGCCTCTATAGTTAGCGCTGTGGAAATAAATGTCTTGATAATGATAATAGATCATTGAGTAAAATAAGTGAGCAAGTTGCACAAAAGACAGAATTCTGCAATTGCGTGTATCGCATTTTTCTGAATTTTGGAAGACCTATCAATATTGAATTCTTCGATCTAATAATATTTCCCTCCCCACCCTCGCTTATGTAATAAGAACTACCCTGATGTTTTTCAGAGAGATACATGTATACGTTGTATGTCTGGTAATATATATACCCTCTGATGTGTTGCATTTCTTTTTCTCGAATTAATATATTGTATTTATGTATTTCTTTTTTTCTTTAATATAATACAGATTTTTTGCTTGCACATTTTAAATCGAAATAAAAGTACACACTATACTAAAATTGTAAAACGCATGCAAAATAATGCATGTTTTCAGAAAAAAAAACTGAAAAAAGAAAACAAGCACATTTCATTTACATAATATGTAAGTCAAATTCATCCGAATTTATATATAAAACCCGGAAAATAGGAGACTGGAGGGTATGAACCAACGCAGCCAATCAAACTGCAGCTGCCGTGTTTCTTGTGCAGTTTGGAAAACAGAATAGAGATCTGATTGGTTGCTACAAGAAAGACCCCTTCTTTCTTCTTTGCTACTTTTAAATATCATTTCTGTTGTCTGATTTTTTTTTTTTAATGAAGAAGCTGAATACTTCTGGCTTGCAAAAAAACAACATTAATTAGAGTCGATTTAATTAGGAGCATGGTCAGATATGTGACAGCACTACTTGTAAAAAGTGTCTCCTGGAAAACCATTTTCTCTTAGCTGTTTTCTTCTATTTTTCCCCTGCTTACCAATAATATATGCAAGTGTAGCTGGGCTGACTCCAGGGAATGAGAATGTATGGCGTGAGCAGGAATATACTAATGGAACAATCTGATGTCTGCTTAATCCTATGTAAAAAGCATTGTCTTTTGCCTAATATTGACTGAATGGTAATTAATGGCTCTCCATCCAGGAGAATGGGCAGTAATCCGGGTTTGTGTGAGAGAGGGAGAGACAATGTTATCAGACAGCAATGGCCCCCAACAGCACCGATTTATCTATTCAGAGAATATTACTCCAATAATCTGTAGAAATTACAAGGGAAGGGCTGCAAGGGGCAACAGGCAGTACATTAACCTGAAGCATCTGCTACAGCTACCTATGTAATAAAATGTGTAATGCATTTTATTATATGTTAGTCCTGAAGCTGCTTCTTTGAAATCCAATAGGTATATAGATAGATAGAGATAGATAGATAGATAGATAGATAGATAGATAGATAGATAGATAGATATTTTTAAAAATGGCCATCTTTGCACCCATGTCACATATACAGTACATAAAAAGGACCTATTTCATTATTTTTATTTAATTTAAGCAAAGTTCGTTTGCATCATGATTTTTTTTTTACTACCTTGCCAATGCTCAGCTATAGTAGCATAGGCCTGGATTTTTTTTTAATGTATTTTATGTATTTTTGTTTGTAAATTATAGTGCAGCGAGTATGTGATGGGAAAGGCCCCCATTGGCCAGGAACAATTTGGCTTAAAATAATGAATATTTCTAGGGTTAGTGGCCCTATTAGCTATTCTAGGCTGTTGCTGACTCTATACTTGTCTGCATGGGGTAGATCTATAGAGAAACGTGTTCCACGTTTCTCTGGGCGTCATTTTAGATAAACACACCTGTGACATTATAGAAAAATGTACTCATTGTTAATTGCATAGCTCACAAAGTAATAGACTTGTTAATTAGGTTTTGATTAATAATCAGGTAGGTGTGTGGTATGTTTGTGCAGCTTGCAGACTGCAGTGCATGTTTAGGCTCCATGCACACTGGCTTAAAAATCGCTGCTTCTAGGGATTTGTGTTTTGCATGTAGAAACAGCTCAATGTTTTCCTATGTGTCCATGCACATTAGGGCGATTACAGGCATATTTTAAGCTCAGCGTTTAGAGGCAGGAAAAAATAAATCTTCTGTTTTGCATTTCTGATTGGAGCTTTCTGGCAGAAAAAAAAGCTGAACAGTGTGTACAAAAAAAAAAAAACGCTCTATATGTGAGAGCTTTTGCCAAGGCATTTGGCATTTTCTTTAAGCCCAGTGTGCATATTATTAACATTATCATAATTTGCAAAACTTGGATCATAGGTCAAATTGAATTTAAGGTTTTAGTAGTAATAGTTTTTTTTTTTTTTTTGTTTTTTTGTTTTTAGGTATCTGCTAAGAATGTGTTACACCACTGCAGTTAGTACATCATAAAAATGACAAAGTATCATTTAAATTAAAATGGATATAATGGGTGAAGGAGATACCTATTTGTATTTATATTTTATTTATATTTAGCATGTTCTAAATAAAAAAGGACGGAGATTTGCGACTCGAATTTT
>BLSH010000129.1:85374-100030 GCA_018402905.1 Glandirana rugosa
CAGGAGTCGCCCATTCTTGACAATCCTGTATGAAGAAACCATGCTCTGCGGGCCCGCCCCTCTCCAGTGCGGATTGGTGTCTATAATTACGGTAGCTCCGTCCATTGGGCATGTGTCAGTGTGCGGCGAGACAGCGGAGGCTGCGATTGGCAGAGACGCGCAGCGCTGGGTGTGCGAGGCAGGGAGGGGGGAGCTGGAGCTGACGTCACACCTCTGGGTAGGACAAATCTCTGGTTTTAAGATGTTAGTCAAACAGGGAAGCGACTGAGCCCTGGCCGAATCTCCATTGTCACTTGTGAAAGTGCAGCTGTGAGCAGGGAAGGGAGCAGCCTCTCCCAGTGACAGTGTACAGGTCTGTGCCCAGCTGTATGATGTCTGATGCCCAGTGCTTCCTGCAGCAGAAAATAACAGGAGCCTAATGACTGCAGTGGACTCAGCACGACTTAAAAGTAAGGCTCCTTAAGCCTTGCACTTAACAAGTGACTTCCACCAAAGCCTGCGCACCGGTCGCCGCTAGATTGTGGTGCCACCAGTCGGGCACACACGGGAATAGAATTTCATTGCAATTTTTTTACTTTTATTTTTTTTAACTTTTCTGACTTGGATATTTTTTTTTTTTTAAATATTGGAAGTGTCCTCAGTAATACACACTTTATCGATGAACTCTATGAAAGACCCTTTACATTTGGATCCTTTGAGCGGGAGTAAGCTGGCTTCAGCCTCTTCCCATCATCATCACCATCATCATCATCCTCAGGCGGTGACCCTAGTCTCCATGGCTTCCTCCCTGGGGCAGCGCTCGGTGGAGTGTAAGCAAAGGTTGGAGGTCCATACCATATCTGACACCTCCAGTCCTGAGGCTGCAGGTAAGAGTCGGCTCCCGACCACACACAGCCCTAGCCTAGCTGGGCAGAAATATAGGACAAATCTGGACCATCCTTATCTTCACTCTGTTTGTGTGCCTGATAGATTTTACTTGGCATAGGCAGGGAAATATTGGCCTGCTTTACCAACACATAGCCTGTGAGCCCCCCAATCAGATTGGAAGGTTGTATGAGTTTTTAAATTATTATTATTTTTACTACTACTATTAATATAAATATTATATTATTATTATTATTACTACTATTATTATGAAAATTGTATTATTATTACCACTAATATTATGTTATTATTACCACTAATATTATTATTATGAATTTTATATTATTATTACCACTATTATTATTACTACTACTATTAGTATGAATATTACATTATTATTACTACTATTATTATGAATATTATATTATTATAACCATGATTATTATTATTACTACTACTAATTATTATGAATATTATATTATTATTACCACTATTACTACTACTATTATTATGAATATTATATTATTACCACTATTATTATTACTACTACTACCATTATGAATATTATATTATTATCACCACTATTATTATTACTACTATACTACTACTATTATGAATATTATAATAGTACCACTATTATCATTATGCTTATTACTGCTATTACTATTATGAATATTATTACGATGGGTATTGTAGGCATCAAAAGTCTGCAGTACCCAACTCCATCACTGCAGTCTGATCAGTATTCCTCAATAATTTTCAGTTTTAGACCCCCAAAACAAAAATGTATAATCTTACCAATTCTTAGATGTGGAGGTTATATTGATTAATTTGAGACCGTTTTTAAAATGTTCACCTGGTGATCTGTGCAGTAATATTTTTATTTCTTTAAATAGATCAAGCTGTCCAGCAAAAGGGGGCAGTTAGAGGTCTGAGACTGACCATTTAACACTGACAGGGGTGCTTACAATGGCCAGCGTTTATTCATTTATGTCAAATCATTATACCCCTTTGTATCATTTGCCCCACCTTATTAGATTTTAAGCTCTTTTGAGCAGGCCCCTCTTAACCCTCTTGTATTTTCATAGAAATGTAATTGTACTGTCTCCCTTTTTGTAAAGCGCTGTGCAAACTGTTGGCGCTATATAAATCCTGTATAATAACAATTTTAGCAAAAGTAAAAAAAAAAAAACAACTTGGTTTATTTACTAAAACTGGAGAGTGCAACCTCTGGTGAAGCTGTGCATGGTAACCAATCAGCTTCTAACTTCACCTTAAACTTTGACAAAACAAAACTGGAAGCTGCACTCTTCAGTTTTAGTAAATGAATCCAAATGGGCTGTAACTGCTTAAAAAGTGTTAGCTGGAGGTTGGCTTGTTAGGCAAGTCCATCTAAATCCTTAAATCTGCTGATGCATCTAACATTACCCTCTCTAAGCAGTGCTGCTGTCCAAAGGTGTCTGCCTTGCTCCTCCATTCAACGCCCTAATGTGGTCAGATCACCAGGTGAAAATAAAGAAAAAATAAAACAAATGCAGTCACCATATCTAATGGTTGTTGAACTGAAACATATTGCATTTTGGTTTTTTTTGGGGGGGGTTTAATACCGCTTTAAAAAAATGGCTAACAAAATTCTCAGTGCCTTGCAGCTCCCTGGGGATCTGACTCAGAATAGATAGTGCTTAGAGGAGGAGAAGGGGGGAAACTTGCAGCAGTGCAGATAATTGGCTGAAATAAATTAGTAAGGATTACCTGGGCGCAATAAACACATCATAGTGTAGAAGAAGCCTGCCATAGTGTGACTCTGCTGGCTGACACCAGGGCCATCTCTACCCGCACCTGCAATATTCAGGCACAATGCTGTTTATTTAACCAAGCAAACCTTTGTGATCAGAGCAGGTTGATGGTGTTTTCAGAAATCGCTGTAGCAATTGTGCCCCGGTCCGGGATCCAGGGGCTCCTAATCACAGCTATGGGGGATTTGCAGGATTTGTAGGAGAACCCTCTGGGTGCCACACCAGGCCAAGAGGGAAAATCTCATTAGCTGCTGTTTGCTTTAATTCGCATTTGTATTTGCACCGCTCTTCTACCACTGGGACTGGAAAGATGATAACCACCGTGTCACATGTGCTGTCTATGTCTGCAGATAAAGAGAAGAATCACCAAAGTAAAAATGACGATGCCAGCACTGATGACCCCTCCAAGAAGAAGAGGCAGAGGAGGCAGAGGACACATTTCACCAGCCAACAGCTGCAGGAGCTAGAGGCCACCTTCCAGAGGAACCGCTACCCTGACATGTCCACCAGGGAGGAGATCGCGGTGTGGACCAACCTCACCGAGGCCAGAGTCAGGGTAAGGACTACTTCTGGGATCCATGCTTTCTTTAGGCGCTTCTCCTGATGTAGCATAATCAAAACCTTTTATTTTTCCTGCTGGGAAATATAGAATATATAGAGCATGTGAGCGTAACACCCAATGCCATATGTGAAATAAAGAAGAAAACCAAAGATGTTAGATATATATAATGCAATGACATTTATATTTGTATATATATATATGTGTGTGTGTGTGTATTCATAGTTAAATATATGTTTTTGTAATATATGTATATATATATACACACACACACTTTTAATCTTTGCTTTGCTACATATCTATATGTATTTATTACACACGCAAATACATATAATTGTGTGTGTGTGTATATATATATATATATATATATATATATATATGTGTGTGTGTGTGTGTGCATGCATGCGCGTATATATATATTTCTCTCTGTCTCTCCCTCTCTATATATAATTATATATGTATTTAACACAATAAACACACACAACACACATACACATATATGTGTGTGTGTATGTGTGTATACATATATGTCATTTGTAATTATATATGTATTTAACACAATAAACAAACACAATACACATATATATGTGTGTGCGTATGTGTGTATATGTATACATATATGTCATTTGTAATTCTATATATATATTTAACACAATAAATACACATATATATGTGTGTGTGTGTGTATATATGTATACATATATGTCATTTGTAATTCTATATATATTTAACACAATAAACACACACAATACACATATATGTTTGTGTATACATATATGTCATTTGAAAATTCTATATATATTTAACACAATAAACACACACAATAAACATATGTGTGTGTGTGTGTTTGTATTTATACATATATGTCATTTGTAAATATATATGTATTTAACACAATAAACACACACAATACACATACACACACAGATATATATGTGTGTGTGTGTAAATACGAAAAATATATTTTTAAAAATCTAAATGTATATTTGCATATATATGCATATGCGTAATATATATATACTTTTTTTGCAGCATGATAACAAATTGCAATATTTTCAGCTGCATTTGATACTTTTGAAGAGCTACTTCAGTGGATGGAATATTTTGCTAGTGCCTTCTAGTTATTTTAGCACTCTATTCGTTCCAGAGGTTTAAATTTCTGTTTTGCAGGCAGTAAAATATGTAATGATGTATAGTAATATGCCATAAATATAGGTAATGAGCAGCGTAGGACATGAAATAAAGGCGGTGCTGTAGCAGGCTGGGCTGGCTGTCTATAATGGGCTGTATACGGAATATAGAAGTCATTAAAGCGCTCGGAAACATCTGTGCGGGGAGCAGGATTGCACTTCATAATGATGTGGGATTCGGACATTTTTAAATGCCTTTAAGTTGTCTCTTGGGGGGAGAACGGCTGGATTGCTTTCACCATATGGGAATTTTACTGCTTAAAACTGATATTTGTAATCTTACACACGTTCAAAGGGAGAGGAATATCAATATATGCCTGGCCCATAATACTTTAGTCTGATTTCAAGAGCTTGCTGAGCAAACCCAACCTGGGACTTGCCCATAATCTCTGGCTTTGGGGGGAGATAAGATTTATAGCTCTTCAAACTCGACTTTACATCTTTAAAAAACAGCCTTGAACACAAGGTGGCCAAACTTTTTTTTGGTGAAGTCATTTGTTTTCAGGGGGCAAAGTAGCAGCAAATATTAACACAGCAATCGTTGTAAAGTTTGGAAACAATATGAAAAGTAACCTTCCTCAAGGCCTACAATAATACATGTCCCATAAAGATTATACAGATCGTTTATGGTGCAATAAAGGAATTCACTAAAACCTGTGCAAAATAATGCAATATAATGGCGGATTCTCTTTAAAATCGCAATATATATATATATATCCATGTGAAAATATTGAGGCATATATTTATATATTGCAGTTTAGCAAATCAACCATATTTTCTTCCATCTCTGTTGTAGCAATCACCAATATTATATTACTATATATATATATATATATATATTGCAGCTTAGTAAATCAACCCCTATCTATATTTTCTTCCATCTCTGTTGTAGCAATCACCAATCACCACTATTATAATACTATTATATTTATATATTGCAGTTTAGCAAATCAACCATATTTTCTTCCATCTCTGTTGTAGTAGCATATATATATATATATAAAATAGTATTATAATAGTGGTGATTGCTACAACAGAGATGGAAGAAAATATAGATAGGGGTTGATTTACTAAGCTGCAATATATATATAATAGTAATATAATATTGGTGATTGCTACAACAGATGGAAGAAGATATAGGGGTTGATTTACTAAGCTGCAATATATATATAAAATAGTAATATAATATTGGTGATTGCTACAACAGAGATGGAAGAAAATATAGGGGTTGATTTACTAAGCTGCAATATATATATAATAGTAATATAATATTGGTGATTGCTACAACAGAGATGGAAGAAAATATAGGGGTTGATTTACTAAACTGCAATATATATATAATAGTGGTGATTGCTACAACAGAGATGGAAGAAAATATAGGGGTTGATTTACTAAGCTGCAATATATATATAATAGTAATATAATAGTGGTGATTGCTACAACAGAGATGGAAGAAAATATAGGAGTTGATTTACTAAGCTGCAATATATATATATATATATATATATATAATAGTAATATAATAGTGGTGATTGCTATACATTGCTACTACATCAGAGGTGGAAGCAAATATATGGGTTGATTTACTAAACTGAAAAATCCTGTGCAGCTCTGCATAGAAACCAATCAACTTCCTGTTTTTTTTTTTGTCATAGCTTAATTGAACAAGTTGGAGTTAGAAGCTGATTGGCTGCCATGCAGAGCTGCACCAGATTTGGCACTCTCCAGTTTGCAGGATTGCAGACTTAATATGTGGGGGGGGGGTTAATGCAGAATGAATATAAAATAAATGTTACCTTGGTGAATAAAGCCAATGTCCAATCTTGGCCAAAAATCGATCCTTATTGAGAAAAGCCTTGGACATTATTTTGCAGAGTGAACAATATCTAAAGCAATCCCCTTTTAGTAAATCATCTCTATTTTTGTAGTCTGTGGCTTTATCTGTTTGCTAGGCATTTGCTTAGTAGATTGAAATCAGGAATTATCTAGGTGGGTCGTTGATATCCCTTCAACTCAAATTAGCAAGGTTTGGGAAATCTTAAAAGGTTGCCTAATGTGGTTCTTGTCAATGGAGTGCGAGGGATTAATGGTACAGTTACCAGCGACCTGTAATGTATAACATGATGTGTGTAAACAGGCTAGACTCATAGACTTCTCCAATCCACAATGTGTGTCGGCAGGACAATTCAGACACCCAGGATGTGGATTGCACATTGATCCACGCTCCTCTATTGTCTGCAGGCAGGGATCAGAGATCTCATTCAGCTCCATGCAATTTGCAGAGAGTCACCAGTTGGGTCAGAAGTTGTGCAGATTAGCAAAGGAGAAACCCTCTGGAGCTTTCACAGCAAACATTTGTTCTAATATTCACTTGAATAACGGCTCTCTTGGTGCTGTGGGTTCTCTTTACATAGAAATCAGTTTTATTTTGCAGGGAAACATTTTAATTCCTATCCTGTGAGGCGTGTGCCAAGAGGGGGGTACATTGTGGGCATGATTTACTACAACATATATCTGCGCTTGTTTTTGCTTCAAATCCCCACATAAAAATGAAATAAAAAATGCCCACGATCATGGAAGACTAGAGGAACATTTTAGTAAAATAATAGGGAGGATTTACCACTAACTCATCTTCATCAAAGGCCACCGACATTGTGTTGTTTGTAGGCATTTCTTTTCTTTTTTTATTTGTCCCTTTATAAATCGCCTTTAGATGAGTGGAGGAAGGTTTGCAACTTGAGCTGATCTATTAAATAAGTTGAGGATTGTCATACAATAAAAAATGGTGTATATTCAATTAACCAATCATGTGCAAATAAAATAAGGAAACCGAAAGGAACGCCCAGCACTCTATATGATACGTTGACTTGCAGATTTGCTAACATACTTGGGCTGATTTACTAAATAAGTTGAGAATTTTCATGCAATACATTGTTTATATTAAGTTTAATTATCCCACCATGTGCAGATGAAATAAGTAAATCGAAAGAAGCGTCCAGTATCTATAAACTCTATGTGGTATGTTCACTTTAGAGGCAGATTTACTAACATACTTGGGCTAATTTACTAAAGAGTTGAGAATCTTCACGGCATAAATTGTGTGAATGCTTACTTCAATTAATTACTTCAATTAAGCAACAATGTGCAGATGAACTGGAATCAATCGACCAGTATCTATATCGTTCTATGATTTGTTGAATGGATTTGCTAACATGCTTGAACTGATTTACTAAAAGAGTTAAACATTTTCACTTCAATAAATTGTGTGAATAGTCACTTCAATTAGGCAACCATGTGCATAAACTGGAATTAGTCGGCCAGTATCTATATAACTAATGTGTTGATTTAGGCAGAGTTACTAACATACTTGGGCAGATTTACTAAAGAGCTAGCTAGGTTCATTTTAGAGGCAGATTTACTAACATACCCGAGCTGATTTACTAAAGAGCTAAGAATCTTCACAGGATGGATTGTGTGAATATTCACTCCAATTAAGCAATCATGCGCAGATGAAATTAGTAAATTGGAATTAGCTGTTCACATGATTGGATAATTGATGTGAATATTTAGACAAATTGCTGTGCAAAGATTCTCAACCCCTTTATGCCTAAATGTTCCTCTAGTTTGTATCCACTTCAAGGGAAAGTCCTTTATTTTGTTTTTTAATTATATGATGTATTTATGGTCAGGGGAGGGCTGGCAGCCTTCGGCCTAGGGGGCAAGTCCAGTCAAGTGGCCCATTGAACCACCAAATCAGCTCAACATCCATGCCCATCTGGTTTTATAATGGATATTGAGGTTATGAAGTAAGACAAATATGATAAAATGTGGTAACATAATTTAATGTTAATAGCAACAAAGGAGCTTTAACAAAAATAATGCATCAATGCAGCCTCACAATGTCCACCAATGCAGCCTCACCACCCACCAATGCAGCCTCACCAGTGTCCACCAATGCAGCCTCACCAGTGTCCACCAATGCAGCCTCACCAGTGTCCACCAATGCAGCCTCACCACCCACCAATGCAGCCTCACCAGTGTCCACCAATGCAGCCTCACCAGTGCCCCCACTTTGCCTGGCCCCTACTTCCTTCCTCCACAAGAAGAAAAAAAGTGTGAGTGGCAGCAGCCATCAGCCATTTTGAATGTAAGTTAGGGTGGCCTGGGGGGCAATTGCCACCCTGCCCCCTGGCCCAGCCCTCCTCTGTTTATGGTCACGCCTGGTCTTATATTGTAATCGGTTGCCCCAATATGGTATAAGGATCTGATCATGGGTTGATAGGCCACAACAGATGTATCATCCATCAGGATAGGCAATGCCAGGTCAGATCATTGGTCTCAGTATACAGATATATTTTGGCATTGGACATACTGCAGTGTGCAGAGTTTAATGGAGGTGCGTGCTGGTTGAAATGAAAATCTCATTTTGTACATTGATGTGGTCGGTTTATTCTATAGTAGGTATGATCATCTTCATATGCTGTTCTGATTTATGAGAAGGCCTCTCACAGTGACCTGTAGATCTGCTGTCACACTCAGCAACATGAGTAGTGTGACAGATTTTTATGTCCTGTGATTTAATACTGGAGGCAGTTGTGTGTATCAGCATGCAGATGGTCCATGTTTTGCACAAGTCTTGGGTGTTACATGTATGTGACCCTGCTGACCTGATTTTTTTTCTCTTTGCTTGCAGGTTTGGTTCAAGAACCGCAGAGCTAAATGGAGAAAGAGAGAGAGGAACCAGCAGGCTGAGCTGTGTAAGAATGGCTTTGGTCCTCAATTCAATGGGCTCATGCAACCCTACGATGACATGTACCCTGGCTACTCCTACAACAACTGGGCAGCCAAAGGGCTGACTTCAGCTTCTCTCTCCACCAAGAGCTTCCCTTTCTTCAACTCCATGAATGTCAACCCCTTGTCCTCACAGAGCATGTTCTCCTCACCCAACTCCATCTCCTCCATGAGCATGTCCTCCAGTATGGTGCCTTCTGCAGTCACTGGGGTGCCAGGTTCTAGCCTCAACAGCTTGAATAATCTGAACAACTTGAGCAACCCTTCTCTGAATTCAGCAGTGCCAACGTCAGCCTGCCCCTATGCCCCACCAACACCCCCCTATGTCTACAGAGACACATGTAACTCCAGCTTGGCAAGCCTTAGACTCAAAGCCAAACAGCACTCTAGTTTTGGATATGCTACTGTTCAGAACCCAGGATCAAATCTCAGTGCTTGTCAGTATGCTGTGGACAGACCTGTCTGATATCTATACAATGTGCATGTGTAAATATACCTTATGGGAACCATCCTTTCTACAAAGACTTTACCTATCTGGACTGTAAAATGGGAGGAACCGAAAGGAAAACAAAATGCGAAAAAAATGAAATGTGTCTTGTTTTCAAGGGATGGTCTACAGCCACTTCTTTGAAAGTATTATCAGTCACTGGACTCTGATAGATCCATATATTTGGACACATTTGACTGGATATTACATTTTAAAAAGTTACTATAAGCTTGTAATTTTTTTTAGCATTGTTAAAAGAAAACAGGAAAGGACTGAAAGGATGTATATATATTGAAATGTCAAATTAATTTTATAAAATGCAGTTGTTGGTCAGAACTTTACAGTGTTAATATACACCGGGCTTTAACAAAAAGCATGCAAAAAAGGGAGCCAAATTCAAACTTGCCTCTGAATGGGAGGGAAGGGGGGGGGGGGGGGTCATGTATATAGTAAATCCCTGACTTTATTCATTGTGTGCATCACTATAGAAGAGTACCTCTGCTGGGTGCTCTGGAACAGAAAAAAGCAACTTAAAATTTTATGTGCATCCTTTTTTTTTTCTTTTTAATATTATTAATATTATTATTATTTCAAGTAAATATGTGGAGGCATAGCCCGTTTTTTGTCTCCTGGGATACAAAGTCGCCTTTCTTCCCCCTAGGTACATGTTTCAAAATAAAAGAAATCAAAGCACAAAAAAATGTACAATAAATGCTCCCCAAAGACTCCCCCATCCCCGACCTTACCTTGTACACGTGTGCCCCCCGCATTCAACGCAAACGCTGGACTTGTGCATACTCATGTAATTATTTATTTGTCGCATTTCCGTAAAGCTGGTTGGCATATCAGTGAACAATCCCGTTGTAAAATGAATTTTAATGTATTGTTAAAATATTTGGCAACAAAAAAAAAAGAAAGAAAGAAATGATGCCGCTTTAACAATAAACTTACCTCTTTGGGAAAGAAAAGGCCTCCATGTTATGAAATAGTTATATGTACATTTATGTGTGTGTTCGTGTATGTGTGTGTCCTTGGAATTACACATAAGTAATATGTGTGTGTCCTTAGAATTACACAATCATACATACATATGTATGTGTGGGTGCCCCCTTAGAACTGCACAATTGTATATAAGTAATATGCGTCTGTGTGTCCTTATATTAACACAAATATTCGTGTGTGTGTGTGTGTGTGTGTGTTCTTATATTAACACAAATATTCGTGTGTGTGTGTGTGTGTGTGTTCTTATATTAACACAAATATTCGTGTGTGTGTGTGTGTGTCCTTATATTAACACAAATATTCGTGTGTGTGTGTCCTTATAATTACATAATTATACATATGTATATATGTGTGTGTTCTTATAATTACACTAATATTTGTGTGTGTCCTTAAAACTACATAATTATACATATGTATATGTGTGTGTCCCTTATATTTATGCAAGTATACACAATGTATGTGTGTGGCCCTATAATTACACACTCATACATATGTGAGTGCCCCCTTAGAACTACACAATTATACATAAGTAATATGTGTGTGCCCCCTTAGAATTACACAATTATACATAAGTAATATGTGTATGTCCTTAGAATTAAACAATTATACATATGTATGTGTGTGTCCTTTTATTTACACAATTATACATATGTGTTTGTGTCCTTATATTTACACAAGTATACATAATATGTGTGTGTGTGTCCTTATAATTACACAATCATACTGTGTGAGTGCCCCCTTAGAACTACACAATTATACATAAGTAATATGTGTGTTTGTCCTTAGAATTACACAATTATACAGAAGTAATATGTGTGTGTGTGTCCTTAGAATAACACAATTATACATATGTATGTGTCCTTAGAATTACACAATTATACATATGTATGTGTGTGTGCCCTTAGAATTACACAATTATACATATGTATGTGTGTGTGTCCTTAGAATTACACAGTTATACATAAGTAATATGTGTGTGTGTGTCCTTAGAGTTACACAATTATTAATATGTATGTGTGTGTGTCCTTAAAAATACACAATATATATGTATGGGTGTGTGTCCTTAGAATTACACATAAGTAATATGTGTGTGTCCTTAGAATTACACACTCATACATATGTATGTCCTTATAATTACAGAATCACATATGTATGTTTGTGTGTCCTTAGAATTACAGAATCATATATGTGTATGTGCCCTAAAATTACACAATCATTAAACATCTTAAATAAAGTGTTTTCTTTATTATTATTTTTAGGTATTATTATTATTCAATTTAAAATAATATACAAGAGAATTTGACAATTCTAACAATAATGAATTGTACTTCTGGTTTTGCAGTGTTCCTTTTATAGCAAAACGTTTTGTACAAATATTGGCATGCTTAAGCATTTGCAAGAGTATTTTATTTGTACACACTGGTATGTATGTATTGCAGACAGGAAAATGGAATTGAATGCATAGCACAAGCAGCGGTTTGCATAAATGTAAGGAAGATAGTAGTGTGACAATAGTGTGTGTGAGTGTTGGCTTCCATAATACAAACCGTCTTCTTGTGATGTCCCCAGCTCTGTGTAATCCATCCAGCAGGCCATTATTCCATGCACGGTTATTTCCCAGCACTAAAACCTGATCTGATCCCATTTCCAGCCTTTTGTACAGTCACTGGTGGACTTTGGTAAGTGTGGGTGCCATGTGGCAGTGTGCAGACAAATAACCCCTGGCTGCCATGCTCTGCCTTGTATTTAGGGGAGAGGAGAGGCCAGACACAAATGTGTATTGGGATCACTCATTGCTCCTTTTTTTCATTGAATGTTTGGCAGTCATTAGTATAGGGGGTGGATAAAAGGTGCTGAGACTTGAGGAAGGATCCTTGGGGAGATAACAAGAGGTTATTGAACGCTAAACTGCACTAGGATTCCCCTACAAGAAATCTGTAGATGTATATAAAAAAGAAAGGAGGTTGCATTTCTAATCCACCAGGATGGATGGATGGATGGGATGAAAAGTTTGTCTCTATTTAGTAAAATGGGGGCTCAGCTCCATGTCTTGGGCGGCCTGGGCTGGACTTCGGTTCCACTCTCCTAATCGATTTATTCCAACGTGTCAACACTTATTACTGGTGAGTGCACTGATTTTATTTCTCTTATATGATTTATCTGCTTCTTCTTACATACCCCATCTAAGGGGATAACCTCAGCTTAGACAATACCCATTTATAGGTACAAGTCCACGTTTTCTTGTTTGAAAATAACGTCTATTTAGTAGTGAGAGTAAAATGGCCTCAACATATCCACATTTAAATTAATATAAATTGTAGGTATTGCATATTTTTGAACATTCTTTTTTTTTGAGTGAGTTACTTATGTCGTTTTTTATGCTCTTCTAGTATATAAGCCATTTGGGGGTGAACTAGCGATAGATAGAGAGATATATAGATAGACAGACAGATAGATAGATAGATAGATAGATATATGATAGATAGATATATAGATAGGTATATGATATATAGATACATACACACATACATACATACATACATAGATAGATGGATACATACATACATAGATAAATAGATAGATAGATACATACATACATATATACATAGATAGATGATAGATAGATAGATAGATAGATAGATACATGCATACATAGATAGATAGATAGATGATAGACACATAGATAGATGATAGATAGATAGATAGATACCCCCAGAACATATACATTGTGTTTTGAGGGTTCACATGGTATATGACCAATGTAAGATGCTGAACTATACTCATGAAATACTAACACTGGCCTACAGAATATTACCATTATTAAATTAGGATCTCTGGAATTATTGGACGCAGTAACACACAATAGACCCCCATAAGAAACAAGTCTGCCAAAATCTGATCAGTATATGATGTAGTCCAATTGATTGAAACACTGCAGTTAAAAATAAAACTCTTTATTGAATGAGAAACCGAGATTCCAAATAAATAGATAAATAAAAGATTGTAAAAAAAAAAATCACCTCCAGTGAATAATATGTAAAACTTCAGTATGTCCTATATATTTGTTTTTTCAATTTGTGTACTGATCTGCACCACAGGGAAATCTTCATCCAGGGTTGTCAGATTTGTATTATTCTGCAAGCTATGGAGTCAAATATTGGGTATTGGACATCAAGAGGGTTGAGAAGGGCAGAGCTGGCAGTCACAAATGAATGATAAAACAAACATGTGCTTATAAGGTTTTTGTCTCTCTCCTGGTTAATAAACCCTTGACGTTATTATCAGAAAGGCTCTTGGTCCTTTGTACTGAGTCTATATAAAAAGGGCAGATAATGAAGACTGTATTAACCGCCCTGTACAAGTTGAATAAACAAAGGTGTCTAGGTCTCAATACACATCCCTAGGAGAGGGTGACAAGAGTCAGGAGAGGGCTCAGATACCGACAGGACCAACACTGGCAATAATGTGCCATCTCTGCTCCAAGCTAATAATGTTAGCCCCTCAGCCACATGAATGAGACCACATTTATATACTAAACACAGCAAACCTGAACACTGCCCAGCCCAGCCAGTCCTCTGCAAAATGCCGCCTGCCTTTATTTTCTAATATTTATTTTTTAATCAATCAAGAATTCTTCAGCCTGTTTTTCTCCGACTTTAAAAGAATGAGAGGAGGTCAGAGGTGGGGTCTGTGCCAAGAATGAAGACAAGAATGCATACCATTAAATAACCTCTCTTTATATGGACCAACTGCCTCTAGATTTAGGTGGCCTGCACTACTGGGTACTTACCTCTGCTGGGTATACTGTATGAGGGCAAGGACAATATAAGGTAAGTGAGGTGCAAATGTTAGATGTTTGGTGCTTCAGTTTGCTCAGCATGCTATATTACTATCGATGTGGTAAGGTATACACACACACACATATATAGATAGATAGATAGATAGATATAGTTGTTACTTGTGTTCA
>BLSH010000129.1:106797-141344 GCA_018402905.1 Glandirana rugosa
GTGTATATGAAGGTAGCCACCCTCTCCTGCTTGCTCCATGATGGACTACATATCAAGGCCTAGACACATTCAGCTTCATGGAAATTGTGGTAAGCATAGAATGGAGCATGTGACCAGAAATAATGGCACTACTCACACTACACTGGTGGCATAGGCGTACGCACAAGGTGTATCAGGTGTGCCTGGGCACACCTTAATCACCCCGTGTGGCACAGATTCCACCTGGTGCCCAGGCCCCCGTGTCACACCCCCCCCTTTCCCACACAGTGTTGCATGCCTCCCTCCTCTTTTGCCATGGGGCATATTTCAGAATGGAGAGAGGGGGAAGGTGCTGGCAAATATGTCATTTACGGGCCCCTTCTTTTCTGACCGGTACTGATCACTCACTGTGTTCATTCATAACTGAAGCATAGTAAACATAATTTACTTTAGTACAAGGAGAGGAAAAATTGGGACTTTAAATGAGGCCAGTCATTAAGTAACACACAGTATAGTGCTGCTGATTAGCAAAACGCATGTCCATAATTTATTGATAAAAATAATTAAGTGTACATTACTCTTCTATTAAAACCATGATATGTTATACAAGTAATTCAATCATGTACAGAGACAATTAATATACACATATTTTCTTTGAGAAATATCTATATTGAAAGACATGAGAAAGACATAATAAGCAGTATAGACTGATTTGAATGTCTTGAAATATTCATACAACTATACTATACAAGTATAATTTACTTTAGTTTACAGGTTGCTCAGCACATAGCACTTCCCATTCATTCACTGTCCAGTGCAGCTGAGTCGGCAGAGAAAGGGACTGGGGAATCTCTGTCCTCAGTCCCTTTTCCTGTCTCAAAAGTGAGACATCAGGGGTCTGTTTAGACCTCTGATATTTCACCAAAGCCCCTAATGGTGCTCCTAAAAAAAATTGTAAAAAAAATTAAAAATGCTGTAAAAAATGATTAAAACATTTGTAAAAAATAATATAAAAATAAAATAATAAAAATAAAAAAACACTGTCACCTTCCACTGCCTTACTGACGTGTCCACTGCACTACTGACACTGTCCATGTTTTAATACATTTTAAAATTTATTTATAAGAGTGTCTGTGTGTGTATGTATATGTATATACATATGTGTATATATTTAAGCTTTGGGGTGCACACCCTAATGCAATAGGCTGTGCACACTTATGACTGCTGGCTAAAGACAGCCATAGATGGATCACATTTCGGCCAATTCAGCAGGGACCAGCTGAGATTCGAGGCAGGCTGGTTGTATTGAAGTTGATTCATCGATCAACTTTAGTACAACCAGCTTGTTGATTTTTTGCATGCGAATGCTGCCAGCGGCTATAGCCGCTTGCAGTAATCATTGTGTTCCCCCTCCTCCGGGAGAACACAATAACACTGCGTGAGGGATTCCCCTATCAACACTGACTGTGTTGATGAAGAACCAAGCTATTTACCTTCCTGCAACCTGTGGCTGCAAGAAACAAAATTGAATCATCTATGGCCTTCCTAAGACGTGCATCGATGGAGGATAGGGAGCGTGCGTTATAATTCAGGGGCTGGTGTGCGGTGCAATGCAGCAGGATAACTGCAGTACTGATTTGCCAATCACAGTGACATTTCTATCAGCCACGGCACAGTGCAAGGCAGTGAATTGTCTCAAGCTGCACTGTGTTGGAAAAAAGTATTTTTTTTAACGCACACTACTCACACATCTCTGCAACCAGATAATGCGAACGGGCCACATAGGACACAAGGCTGGAAGAGCCATCCCACCGCACTTGTCTATGTGTGTGAATAAACCCGTAGAGACTTTTAAAGCAAAAAAAAAATTGTAAGAAAGAATTTGAGTTTAGTATCACTTTAAGTATATGACTGTGTTATGGCCCGTACACACGGTACAATTATCGGCCGAAAACTGTCGTATAACAGCCTGTTGTACAATAATCCGACCATTCGACAGCCGATTTTGAATTATCATCCAACAGAAGTTGTATGAGCAAACTAGAAAACTTTTGTTTGCCGACAAGGCATTGTCTGATTTTCGGCTCGTGTGTACAGAAGTTGGACAAACAAAAGTTGTAAGTACAAATACGTGTGCTAGGTCGTGTAAACCCACGTCCGTAATTCACAATTCACATTCACCTGAACTTCCTCTTTAAACGCTCGTAACACGTCACTACATTTGGCTTTGTCGAGCGATAATTTGACTACCGTCAAAATGCTAGACAAAATCACGGACAGCCGATTTTGGGAAAAGTTGGACGTGCGGTCGTACAATAATTGCATTGTGTGTACGAGGCTTTAGTCTACATGCACATGACCATTAAAAAAACTATCCAATTATGCCACGTAGGCTACATGCACACGACTGTAAGAATTTTACTCATATAAGAGACAAGGTTTTTTTCGGGCACAAAAGCCCCTGTGTAAATGATCAGTAAAATTCTTCTCTTTAGATCAGGGGTCTCCAAACTTTTCAAGCAAAGGGCCAGTTTATTGTCCTTCAGAATTTAGGAGGGTCAGATTGTGGCCAGCGGGTGCAGAAAATGTCCCAGGCCCGGCATCAGTGAGAATAAATATGGCCTCTGGGTTGGTGGTCAATAGGAGGAGGAATAGTGCCACTTTTAGTAGGAAAAATAGTTTCCCATCATTGGTATTGATGGAAGAAATAGTGGCCCATTGTTGGTGTCAGTGGGAGAAATAGTGCCCTAAGGGCCGGATAAATCTGGCCCTTGGGCCGCAGTTTGGAGACCCTGCTTTAGATCATAGGTATGCACAGCCCAATGCTTTAGGGCAGGGTTTCTCAACCAGGGTTCCGTGAAACCCTAGGGTTCCTCAAG
The DNA here is from genome assembly GCA_018402905.1 of Glandirana rugosa. Lineage (NCBI taxonomy): Eukaryota > Metazoa > Chordata > Amphibia > Anura > Ranidae > Glandirana > Glandirana rugosa. Next base: position 109,656 of record BLSH010000129.1, read on the forward strand.
AGGTTGCTAGGGGTTCCTTGAGCAACTGTCAATTTCTATCTCTCAGATAAATTCCCAATGACATCATTGATCTTTTTAGCTATCTGTAAGGGTAATTCTTCCCAATGACCACAAGTGTAAGGAGCATTCTTCCCATTGACCATCACACTAATATGTCATGAGTTGTAGATTTTTACTTTTTAGCAGGGGTTCCCCGAGAGCGGAGACTTATTTCAAGGGTTCCTCAGTGTTGAAATGGTTGAGAAAGGCTGCTTTAGGGTATGCACCTCAAAGCTCAAACACATGTATGTGTGTGTGCATGTGTATATACTGTATACTGGCTGTGTCAGTAGAGCAGTGGATAGTGTCAGTCATTTTTAGTATTTTATTTTTTATTATTTTATTACAATTTTTTTTTTGTCAACCTTTTTTTAGGAACCCCGTTAGGGGTTTAAACAGGGGGAATCTGCACCGCACAGGGTGATAATGGGTGTGCCTATGCTTTAGATCCATTTTTTAAGGCATTCACCCAATCATGCCTATGGGGAGCTGTATACAGGACATCCAGAAAAACTAAATAAACAGTGTTCATACTTTGCACTGGCACATGTGCCAATGTGTATGTAGCCTTAAAAAAATGCATCTAAAGGCAAGCCTTTTACTGATCATTTGCACAGGAAGTTTTGTGCCAGAAAAACCTTGTCTATGTGATCAGTAAATTGCAGCTCTATATCTTCCTTATTTTTTTAAATAGTAGAATGCACTTTTTGCATCTCGTATACATGCGATTATATGCATTTAGGCTACATTTACACAGCCATAAAAAAAAGCATTTTTGGTGTACAGACCTGAATACAGGTGTTAGGTTTTTAATCGGGACATGCACACAGGCACGTAAGCATAAACTGCGTTCAGATCTGTTACCAAAAATTAAAAAATGTGCATCTGAGGAAATGCATTTTATGCAATTATACATGTTTACGCATATGCCTAGATGCCTTCTGGTACTGGAAAAAAAAAGCAGCAAATATTTTATGGAAAAAAAATGTTTCTAGAGGCAAGCAATTTATTGATAATTTATGCAGAAACTTTGTTCCAAAAAAAAACTTGTGATCAGTAAAATTTGTATGGCCATGTTCATGTAGCCTTACACTTGTTAGCCTGTAAAATGCATGACCTTAGGTGCAAATTTTTCAATTCTCAGTTATGGATCTGAACATCTGCATGTTTATGCACCTGTGTGCATATCCCAATTGAAAACCATACTTCTGCATTCAAATTAGTAACAAAAATGCTTTAAAATGTGTTTTCTTACACCCATGTGCACGAGGCCTTAAAAATAAAAATGTAGACTCACAAATTTACCAATTTTAAGTACATCACTGCATTAAAACGCATGCACACGACCTTAAAAAATGCAATTCAAAGCATTTTTTTGTTTACAGATCCGAATGCAGGTGTGTTGTTTTCAATAGGGACATGCACACATTAATAAAGAGCATTAATCACTGACTCAAAATGCTGTGTTAGTATTGTTTTAATTACTTTAAAGAAGTTGTAAATCTTTATGTTTTTTTTCACCTTGAAGTGGTTGTAAATTCTCCTGACGATTTTTAAAAAAAAAATCCTGCAAGACAAAGGCATAATGAGCTAGTATGCATCGCACATAGTTCATTGTGAAATACTTACCTTGGAACGAAGCTGTTGCAGCGGTCCGCGAACACCGCTGTGACCGGCGACACACTGCTTCCGGGTTCGGCAGCTCTGGCCAATCACAGCACGGGCTCCAGTGCTGTGATTGGCCGGAGCCATGCTGACGTCACTCCCGCACATCCGCACGGGAGCCGTACTTTTCTGCACACTTGGAGGACAAACGGCCCAGAAGCAGCAGGACTTGGGAGCGCGCCCGCATGAGTGCCCCCATGGAAAGCAGCTCTCCGTGGGCGCACTCGATGAAGAGGAGGAGCCAGGAGCGCCGCCGGGGGACCCCAGAAAAGGAGGATCGGGGCCACTCTGTGCAAAACCCTTGCACAGAGCAGGTAAGGTAAAAAAAAAGCAAAAGGAAAAAAACAAACCTTTACAATCACTTTAAGCTTGTCTAGGAGTTCAGAAAAAAGAGGGTGGAGAGCTGAAGTTACACTTCAGAGCTTAGTGTGGGGAGCTCTGAGAGCTGATTGGAGGGAAAGAGCACAACCCCCTTCACACAGCTTACAGGGTGAGGCTGTCAATCTGCTGGAGGTCCCCCCCTTGTCACCATTTTTCTCTTGGTGTCAGGAAAACATTTCAGAAGTGATTCATGCTGATAGCAGAGGAAAAAAGCTGCAGCCAGAAATAACACACAGTGCTTTAAATTGAGACAAGCACACACTATCTAAGGATATGCTTTGTTCACGTCTAAATTGTATTTATTTATTTTATTTATTTCAGGTACTTATATAGCGCCATCAATTTACGCAGCGCTTTACATATATATTACATATATATTGTACATTCACATCAGGGAGAACATGCAAACTCCAGGCAGGTAGTGTCGTGGTTGGGATTTGAACCAGTGACCCTTTTACTGCTAGGCATCCACTACTGAAATTTACAACCACTTTAACCACTTCACCCCGGAAGGATTTCCCCCTTTAGGACCAGAGAACTTTTTGCGGTTCGGCACTGCGACGCTTTAACTGACAATTGCGTGGTCGCACAACGCTGTACCCAAACGAAATTGGCGTCCTTTTTTCCCACAAATAGAGCTTTCTTTTGGTGGTATTTGATCCCCTCTGCGTCATTTCTGATCGCCGCTATAAACAAAAAAATAGAGACAACTTTGCAAAAAACCCACTATTTCTTGCTTTTTGCTAAAATCCAAATCCAAAAAAAATATATAAAAAACGAATTTATTCATCAGTTTTGGCCGATATATATTCTTCCTCATATTTTTGGTAAAAAAAATTGCAATCGACGTATATTTGATGATGGTGATCTGCATTTTTTTGCGGTATTGCGGCATTGCAGCGGACATTTCGGACACTTTTGACACTTTTGTGGGACCATTGACATTTATACAGCGATCAGTGCTATGAAAATGCACTGATTACTGTGTAAATGTCATTGGTAGGGAAGGGGTTAACACTAGGGGGCAATCAAAGGGCTAACTGTGTTCCCTGGGATGTGTTACTAACTGTGTGGGGGCTGGGCTGAGTGGGGGAGGAGAGTGATCTCTGCTCCCATATACAGGGAACAGAAGATCACTCTCCTCTCCCCTGTCAGAACGCTGATTGGCTACATAGTGAGCGTGCGTGCACCCACAACCCTCACTTCCGCTGTCAGGTGACAGCAATCCATGTTATCGAGCCACTTTGTCACCGTCATTTGACGGCGGGCGTTCGGGGAAGTGGTTAATCACAAACTGATGGCTGAAGTACCAGCCATCAGCTTTTGTGGGTTTTGCTGGGCTGGCTCCTTAGCTGCCGATCACTTTTACAGAGCCAGCAGCGTGCCTCCCCCCTGCCGCCACCGCCCCCCTCCTCCCGTGGTTCCCAGGCTCTCCCGTTCTTACTGGAGCCCGGGAACACACCCGTCGGCTAGGGGAGGGAAAATGCTGTGAGACCAAGGCAAATCCATGCCTCAATCTCACATGTAAAAAATAAACTGGAAGTGATATCACCCATATACAGGAAGCATGCATTAACTCTCCTTCTCCCTTGTCAGAACGGAGATCCGTGTGTTTTCACACACGAATCCCGTTCTTTCACTGCGGGGGAGTGATCGCGGGTAGCCGACGGACATCGAGTCCACCCTACCCGCTCCCTTGCGTCCCTTCGACACAGTGAGCATGCGAGCGCGCCTCCGGCGGCGCACGCGCTCACGTTCTGCGATCTCGCAGCCGCCATCAGGTGACGGCGATATGCGTCATCGAGCCATGTTGCGGTCAGCAACTGGTTAAGCAGCCAATCAGCACATCACAGTTAAAGTCTGCACTATCCAGAGGGAGGAACATGTTCATCTAAAGCAGTGGTTCTCAAGTCAACTCCTGTCCTCAGGACCCACTAACAGGCCAACTTTTAAGTATTACCTTGGGGAGATGCAGACTAGAATACTGCAATCACTGAGCAGCAAATTATATCACCTGTGATGTATTTCAGTTATCCTGCAAACCTGGCCTGTTAGTGGGTCCCGAGGACAGGAGTTGAGAACCACTGATCTAAAGGGTCTAACAATGTGTTCTTTCATTCTAGCTCATCACTCGTCATCACTTAAGCCTCGTACACACGGGATGACGATCGTACGTACGATCGTCTCAAATCGTATGTTGGCTGTTGTATGTAGCATACTGACTGCACTACACAATCGTACGGCCAGGGAAAGAACGTTCAGGTGCATGTAATTAGCATCCAGCCATTCCTGACTTCTGAGCATGCGTGTTTTGCACAATACAACTTGTTGTACCAACTGCTCTGTACACACGATACAACGGTCGTATGAGAGCTTGTTGGTACGACCAAGTTTTCTAGTCTGCTCATGCAACTCCCCTTGTACGGCCGTCGTATGTTCGGCTGTTCAAATCGCGCATACGAACGATCGATTACATATACGACGGTCGTAAGTACGACCTGTTGTATACAACCTTCGAACCGTGTGTACGAGGCTTTACACTCCTTGCTCTCAGTGCATCTAAATGGGTGGCTACAAAGGGAGGTACTGAGAGGACATAGCATAATGAATTGTAGACACAGGCATAAAGGAGACAAATGCAGATGGGGATCTGTGGAATAATTATAAGGAATTTTAAATAAATAAATAAATAAATAAAAAACAGGATAAAGCAGTTGAGAATTAAAACTTGAACCATATATATTTTTTCTTTAGTTATGCTATAAAATTAACAAAATCTTCTCTTATTTGCTCACTTCTGTTTTTTTTTTAAATACACAATTGAAAACATGTTGTAATTGTTCATTAAGTGCAAAAAAATTCTGGTCGATTCTGCCATATATTTAGTGAGCTGATAACTTTTTGTGCTCCCTGCCTTTGATGGCTGTTAGTAGCTTTGTTCCCAGCTCCCTCTGTGGGCAAAAGAACACCTTCCCTAAGTTTTGGAGAATGGGAGGAGTTATGTAGTCCTGCCATAGGATGACAATGCTGTTCCTCCATAGTAATTGAGTATTGGTGCCCTACAAATAGAGGTGTGACTGGCAGGGTCACCAAAATGAATGAACAAAAAGCCTGAAGGATGAAAAACAATGCAACCCTCACATCAAGGGACTGGTAATCTGCATTATATTACTGATCATGTCCCTGGCATCGTATATGTGTGAGCCCAGCCTGAGCCCTGCGTGCATGCAAGGGAGTGATGTCATTGCAGCTCAGCTATTCAAATGACTGGAGCCTGCGAACCTGGAAGGAAGACCAAGTGAAGATGGATTTCTGTTTTTTAGGTATGTCTGTCATAATGTGCTAGTATGTGGTGCATATTGCACACTATAACATGAGCCTGTAGGTGGACCAGTTTTTTTTCCTATCGCAGTTTACTACCACTTTAACATGCAGTTCAGTGGCAGGCATCTTCCTTAGGACAACACTCATTTCAGTTCACTTTGACAATTAGGGCTCCTTTTGACAGTTGTTACTACAATGTGAAGGAACCCCAAGACAAGCCAATCTTTGTTTTAAAAAGGTTCCTAATCAGAACATCCTGAACAACCAGTCTGAATGATTGCTTCATTTTCACACCTGGATTGCAGAAATGTCAGCTGGAAGATGATTGGCTGCTGTGAGCAACATGAAGTTTTCTTTATGGCATGCATTTCATGTTTGATTTTTTCCAAATTCTTAAGAGGGTCTGATAAAAAAAAGGTCATATACCACTACACACACCCTACTCAGCTTAGGTCACATACTAGTAAAAACCTCTAGTCCAGTCAATGCTTTTTGATGCATTACCAGCAAACGAAGCCTGTGGTGTCCCCGCTCCAGGCTGTGTCCATCTTCTTCCCCTCTTCCTTCTGGGGCCACAACTCCGGCCAGTCACACCCGGACGTCACTCCAGCACATGCGCGCGGGAGCCGCCAGTCACGGCACAGTCGCAGTAGAGGAACGCAGGCCGTTCCTTCACTGCGCATATGTCGACATGATGTCGGCACAGCTTCAACACTGCATATCTCCTGAACCATACAGGTTTAGGAGATATGCAGTGCACCTACAGGTAGGCCTTACCATAGGCTTACCTGTAGGTTAAAGTGGTTGTCACAAGTTGACAACCACTTTAAACTGGCCGCTCTGTATGTAGCTTCTGGCAGGCTGTGCAAGGAGCCCCATATCTGCAGAACCATAGATGATAGGAGCCCCAAATTCTGACCAGTGGTGGGGTAGGACTTCGGGGTCTCTGTGACCCCAAGTTGCCGAGCTATGACCCTCAAAGCTCAATTGTTTTTCTTTTATGTTCATGGCCTGCCTCCCCTGACTACACATCTCTGGCACAATTCTTCCCACTAACACCAACAATGGGGCATTATTCCTTCCACTGACACCAACAGTTGGGCATATATCCTCACACTGACACCAGTGAAGGGGCACAATTCCTCCTAATGACACCAATGATGCGGCACTATACCTATCACTGTCACCAACGATAAGGCATTTTCTACTCCCACTGGCCTAAATCCGTCCTCCACAGAGTCTGAAGGACAGTATACTGGCCCTTTGTTTAGAAAGTTTGGATACCCCTGCCCTAGGCAATGCATAAATGTTTTATCCTCAGCTCCATATGTATTATATTATCAAGAGTACATGAAATGACAACATGATCAATTATAACTGAATTTAAAAAAGCACAGTCGTGCGGTTTCTTCTTTATAACTGTTTATGTCCAACGAGCAGGGCCCTCTGATTCCTACTGTATTTAAGTGTATTGTATTTGTACTGTCTACCCTCAAGTTGTAAAGTGCTACGTAAACTGTTGGCGCTATATAAATCCTGTATAATAATAATAATAATTGCCTGTGCTCTTCGCATTTTTTATCCACACACAGAAAATACTAACAAGAAGCGTTTTAACCACTTGCCGACCGCCGATCGGCATCTGACGGCGGCAAAGTGGCTCGTTCCCGCAAATCGCCGTCATACGATGGCGGCTGCGGGAACGAGTTTAGTGAGCGCCCGCGCGCCGCCGGAGGCGCGCCCGCGCGCACACTGTGTCCAGGGGGGGCCAGGGAGCGGGTGCGGCGGCTTCGAGTGCCGCCGGCTACCCGCGATGGCCCCCCCGGAGCGAGTGAGCGGAGGTCCGTGTATGTAAACATGGACCTCCGCTCTGTGTGAGGGGGAAGGGCTGTGATCACAGCCTTCCTTTACGTGAAGGCTGTGACCACTTCCCTTCCCCAGCTAGGCAATCCCCCACACAGTTAGAACACGCCCAGGGAACATAGTTAACCCTTAGCGCGCCCCCTGCAGGTTAACCCCTTCACTGCCAATGGCATTTACACAGTAATCAGTGCATTTTTATAGCACTGATCGCTGTATAAATGCCAATGGTCCCAAAAAAGTGTCAAAATGGTCCGACATGTCCGCTGAAATATCGCAGTACCGCAAAAAATCGCAGATCGCCGCCATTTTTAGTAAAAAAAAAAAAAACATTAAAAACCCCAAAAATGAATTCTCATCATCCGTAAACGCGACCACTTTTGCGCAAACCAATCAATAAACGCCGATTGCGATTTTTTTTATCGCAAATATGGGGAAGAATATAAATCGGCCAAAAACGGTGAAAAAAAATGTTTTTTTATATTTTTTTTTTGGATTTGTATTTTAGGAAAAAGTAAGAAATTTGGGTTTTTTTGCAAAATTGTCGCTCTTCTTTTGTTTATAGCGGCGATCAGAAATGACGCAGCGGCGATCAAATACCACCAAAAGAAAGCTCTATTTGTGGGAAAAAAAGGACGCAAATTTCGTTTGGGTACAACTTCGCACGACCGCGCAATTGTCAGATAAAGCGACGCAGTGCCGAATCGCAAAAAGGGCTCCGGTCCTAAAGCTGGAAATCCTTCCGGGGCTGAAGTGGTTAAAGGATGCTATCATGAAGAGAATCTTTCGCCTACAGAAGAATATTGGGCATTCAGCAATCCAATAATTAGACAAGGCATCATTTTGTCTGTCAATGTCTGAATTAATGTTACATCTTCACAATAAACTCCCTGTGGACATTGCCATGTTGATGATGTTAAATATATCTTTGCAATGTGTAGGAGCAGAGAGGTGTGGCGATCACTGACTTTACATTGTTTCTAGGTATCTTATTGGCTGTTCTCTGCAAAAATGTTGGAGAGTTATATAAAAGCGTCAAAGTATTTTTTTTCCATTGCTGCTCACAATAGTAGCATGAACTATGAAAAAAAAGAAGAAGCATATTTCTGCAGTATCTCACTCTGCTCTACAAGGCTGTAATCTTTCTTTTCATGTCAGAGATGCACTTTACTAGATGCCTCAGCCCACATCTGGGCTTATTCTGGTGCCTACAAAGTGCACAGCTTTACAAGGTACTTGGGCTTTATTGGCCTTATCAAATAGTCTGTGGGAAGGCTTGTCTCCATCAGTGCTGCCTCATAATCTATAATTAGATTCAAATAGCCACTGTATAACAGTTGGAAAATGAAAGATGGTTTGTGATTGGTTGCAGAGTGAAACCACTGGACAGGTTTACTAAAGCAGTTGAGAATCTTATCACAATAAAATATGTGAATTTTCACGTTATTTTCCAATTATGGGAAAAGCAAATTCCTGTCCCGGAAGGTTTTACCCCTTCATGACCAGGCCATTTTTTGTGATACGGCACTGCGTTACTTTAACTGACAATTGCACGGGAGTGCAACCTTGTACCCAAATAAAATTGATGTCCATTTTTCCCACAAATAGAGCTTTCTGTTGGTGGTATTTGATCACCTCTGCGTTTTTTATGTTTTGCTCTATAAAATAAAAAAAAATGTATTCATCAGTTTAGGCCAATATGTATTCTTCTACATATTTTTGGTAAAAAATCCCAATAAGCATATATTGATTGGTTTTGCGCAACAGTTATAGCGTCTACAAAATACAGGATAGATTTATGGACTTTACTTTTTTTATTGTTTTTACTGGTAATGGCGGCCATCTGTGATTTTTAGCGGGACTGTGACATTGTGGCGGACAAATCTGACCCTAAGTGACACTTTTTGGGGACCAGTGACACTAATACAGTGATCAGTGCTATAAAAATGCACTGATCACTGTATAAATGACACTGGCAGGGAAGGGGTTAACATCAGGGGCGATCAGAGGGTTAAGTGTGTTCCCTGCAAGTGTTTTCTAACTGTGTGGGGGATGGACTGGCAGGAAGAACACAGAGATCACTGTTCCTGATTACTAGCAACGGAAGATCTCTGTGTACTTCCCTGTCAAAACGGTGATTTGCCTTGTTTACTCTGTGGAGCGATCGCAGGTGGTCGGTGGATTGGCTCCCACTCCGTGCAGCATGCGCACCCACAGTATCTATTGCACGAAACAACATACAGGTACGTTGTTTTGCACAATAGAGCCACCCTGACGCAGTATATATGCGGTGGGCGGTCTTGAAGTGGTTAAAGTAAAACTATAGGCAAAACTTTTTCTTTTTCTTTGTGGATAGAGTAAGGGAGGGTTCCCATTGTAGAGGTTTCCCTTCATTTCCTGTCCCACAGCCAAAGAGGAAGTGAGTGGAAATCCCTGAAAAATAAGGGAATCCCTTGGGGACCCCCAAGTCACCAGAACTAGTGTCCCCATTGAAATATTTTCCCTCTATTACTTTTCTGCGTACAACCTAAAATTTTGGATTTCTTTTACTTTTACATTCTATGATAATGTTTAACAGGACAAATAGAGGGTGAATCTCCTTAAATAGGGCACAGACAGCAATAAAAACTGGCAGGTGTTCTAATCCACCTCCACTCTGTCCAAAAGTAAAAAAAAAAAAAAATTGCCTTTAGTTATACTTTAAAGGAGTTGTCAAGGCAGAAGTTTTTTTTTATCTTAATGCATTCTATGCATTACGATAAAAAACCTTTTGTGTATAGCAGCCTCCCCAGCACCCACTAATACTTACCCTGAGACTCATCTCTCTCCAGCAATGTCCCCAATCCCCTCAGCTGTCTGAGACATTCCTCCTGATTGGCTGGGACACAGCAGCGGCACCATTGGCTCCAGTGGCTGTCAATAAAAGTCAGTCAGCCAATTAGGGGAGAGAGAGGGCGGGGCCGGGTCAGGGTTCCGTGTCTAAATGGACACACAGAGCTCTGATTCGGCTCGGGTGCCCCATAGAGAGCTGTAGGCTGAGGGGGCACTCGATAGGAGGGAGGGGCCAGGAGCAGAGAAGAGGGACCTGAGAAGAGGAGGATCCGGGCAAAACCAACTGCACAGAGGAGGTAAGTATAACAAGTCTGTAATTTTTTTTTTTTTTAAAAAACAAACCTTTACAATCACTTGAATTCCCAGCTTTGTGCAGAAGAACTAAGTAAACAGGAATTTGGTTTCACACGATTGGATAATTAAAGTTATTTTTTACCTAATTTATTGTGCTAAGATTCTTAGTCTCTTTAGCAAACCAGCCTTTAAGCTTTCCTAGCACTCTTAGGCCTCATGCACACTGAGCATTAAAATGCTACTTTTAGGGGAGTCTGGTGTTTTTTCTCTGCCTCTAGACGCTCCTCCATGGTAGCCTATGCACACATAGGTGCTTAGAGGCAGGGTCGTTTAGAGGCAAAAAAAAAATTAAAAATACTGCCTGTGTGTCCAATAGCAACAGCTTGTAAACGCGCCTAAGCGTGTTTAATTGCACATTACAACTGTGCGTGAGCATTTCAATGGCCAGAATGAATCCACAAGCGTTGATGTGCCTAAACGTGCCCAGATGTGTTCACTCGAGTCAATAGTTTTTTTCTGCCAAAACAGTGCTGCCAGGAGTAAAGGCTTTTAGGAGAGCTGGGCAAACACTCTGTGTGCATGGGACCTAATAGTCTCCCGATTTATCAGTTTTTGGCCAAACTGGGTTATGAACTAATGTCAACGGGGAAGATCTTAACAGCCTCAGGGTCATAGTAATCGTAAAGGTAAGGAATTCTGTGAATGCTTTTGTTTCCGCTGTTTGCATGCTTCTTACACTCTATCGACTAAATAGGAATATTTTAGCAACCAAAATGCTCAAGGCAGGGCCAAGAGGCAATCAGAGCATGTACAACCTCTGCTATCAATGGCTAGCTTTGGAGACTGTGCACAACTGAGGTGCTTAGCACAAAAGGGTACTTCATGATAACCACACATGAGAAATGGGCAATTTTATCAGGCCATTAGGGTGCACTTTACATACAGTATAATGATAGGCACAGTATTTAGTCATTTTATTTATTTCAGGTACTTATATAGCACCATCAATTTACGCAGCGATTTACATATTTTATTATACATTCCCATTCATATACAGTCCCTGCCCTCAAGGAGCTTACAATCTAAGGTCCCTAACTCACATTCATACATACACATACTAGGGCCAATTTACCTACCAGCATGTCTTTGGAGTGTGGGAGGAAACCAGAGTACCCAGAGAAAACCTACACAGGCAAAGGGAGAACATGCAAACTCCAGGCAGGTAGTCTTGTGGTTGGGATTGAAACCAGCAACCCTTTTGCTGCCAGGCAAAAGTGCTAACTGCTACACTACTGTGCAACATTTTCAACCATGCAGACTTTTATTTATTTCAGGTACTTATATAGTGCCACCAATTTATGCAGCGCTTTACATATACATTTTACATTCACATCAGTCTAATCACTTTACATACAGTATAATGACAGGCACAGTATTTAGTCATTTTATTTATTTCAGGCACTTATATAGCACCATCAATTTACACAGCAATTTACATATTTTATTATACATTCCCATTCACATCAGTCCCTGCTCTCAAGGAGCTTTCAATCCAAGGTCCCTAACTCACATTCATACATACTAGGGCCAATTTAGACAGGGTCCAATTAACCTACTAGCATGTCTTTGGAGTGTGGGAGGAAGCCAGAGTACCTGGAGGAAACCAACACAGGCACAGTGAGAACATGCAAACTCCAGGCAGGTAGCGCAGTGGTTGGGATTCGAACCAGGGACCCATTTGCTGCTTGGCGAAAGTGCTAACCACTACACCACTGTGCCACCCCATGGAGGAGTACTTATACAGTATTATCCTGTATTATACAAAGAGGTACTATTAAGTACACAACCAAGCAGAATTCTGTTTACCAACATAAGACCTGATTGGTTGCTATAGGCATATATGAATTTTAAAATTGGCACTCTTGAATAAGCCCACCAGAGTAAATAAGACCCAGCGAGTGTTCTATGTTTACCTACAGCAACCAGAAAAAGTTTTATAATGCTTATAATGCCTTTTTTGTCACCTCGAGGTACAGAAGCAAATACTCACTACTCATAAAATTGTATTAAGTAAATCATTCCTTGGGACTTTAACACTTGAGGAACATTAACAGCCTTATTTAATGAAGTGTTCTGATCCTAAAGCATTAGAGGCATAATACAATTTGTACCCCATTTTCCTAAGTGCCATCTTTGGGACCTTTTAAGCCAGTCATTTTCTGACACATCTAAAAAAGAATGATGGACCTAATAAACAGTAATATGGTCTTTGAAAATTTCATAGAACATGCCATATTTTTACAAAAAAGTGACATTCTTTTGGTTTGGAGAGTCAAACATACCTGCTGAACTGAGATGAATGAAGAACCGTCATAGTGGGTGCTAGCTTTGTAAATATTTTGATCTCAAAGTGTATGTATACCACTTTTTATATTATTTTCAATACAATATGGGAAAATGTATAAAATAGTAATGTGTTAGCAAATGGTGACATTAAAAAAGAATGAACTAACAAATTTCACTGAACAAATCTGTCCAAAATAATCTTTGGATAGCTTTCACATTATGGCACACTTAGATCACACAGTGCCCTCTTCCCATGGTGACGGGTCCAGGCTTAAGTTGCTGCTCCATCCATTGCTGCCATTTCCCTTGCTGTTTCTTCCTGCTCCCACAATGCTCTTTTTCAGTCATTGCATGGCCACTGATGATGTGCACAGGATATACAGTACATCATCCCTTTAACCCGGCTCTTTTCTCAGCATGCAGAGAATGAGCCAGAATGTACAATGTATGGTGCGTGCACCATGCAGTTTACAATCTAAGAGAAAAACTACTAGAAGCATGTAAGTTTGCATGTCTCTTTTGCCAAAAAACACTAACACTTTTTCAAAGTTGGACTCCACTTTAAGTGCAATGACCCATAACAGCCAATCAGAATCTTAACCTCCCTGGCGGTATGATTATTTCAGTTTTTTGGTGGTGAAAGCGGTAGCATTATTTTGCATGGAAATTTGGCGTTTTATATTGTAGGCCTGTAATTCTTAGGAATAACTCACTTAAATCTGTCCAAACAAGAGTCTAGTAGACATCTCGGGTATGATAAAGTTTGAAACACAAAATCGTAAATTATAATATATATGAAAAAATATATAATATAATAAATAACTATAAATAATTATCAAAGATTATAATATAATAATAAAATGTATTCGTCAAAAACACTGAAATTTGTTGCAGAATTGTTGCTGTCGTCAGTTTCAGTGTCTGATGATAAATTTCCGCAAAAATCAGTATCACTCAATTCTGCAAATCATTCTTATTTACTATCGGTGTTTTCTAGCTGGTCAAAAACAGCTTTTGACGTAAAGGGACACTTTTTGGTTGCCATGGACATTCTCAAGTTTCCAGGCAGAAAGAATGGCATATATAATATAAAAGTGCATGCAGGGCACTGGGCAAACCACTAGGGACAAAGGGGATGTGAAATCATTTCATACAGTAATGTAATCTTACAGATTACAGTGTACTGTATGTTTACTATGTGTTTCACTTTTTGAATTTCCCACCAGGCTCCGCCCCCGTGCGATACGACGCTCGCAGGGAATGGAGCCCGGCATCACACAGAGGCATCGGGCGGAGGACACAGCCCGCAGACACGGCAGGGGATATCGCTGGATCCAGGGGACAAGGTAAGTAACCCAGCCTTGGATCCAGCGATGCAATCCCGAGTGTGGCTCGGGGTTGCCGCTATTTTCAGTGAAAACATACCCCGAGCGACACTCAGGAATACCGTCAAGGAGGCTAATCTGGTCTAAAGTGTCAAAGCTTAATTAACTTAAGCTGAAGTTAGAAGCTGATTGGCTGCCATGCAATACGGGTTTTAGTGAATCAACCCTATGGTTTGAACCACTTACTGCAAGGATATTTTTGGACTGAACAGGTCTCTGGCTATTCAAGGGTTAATATCTCTCCCCCACTTAAGGTACAAATGTAAGAGGAAGAGAGACTGTGTAGGAGGTGGGGTCATGCAGTGCTAGGCACTTTAATCCAGTGCAAAGAATCAAGCCTGGTGGTATAAAGATAGACAGAACATACCATGCTGTCAAAGACACTGCAAGGCAAAAGCATCACCATGACCATGATTTATGGGTGCGTTTAAAGTAGATTTAATTCTTCTCTAGTGAAATTTACACAAAATAATTTACACTAATTGGAAGGTACCAAAGGGTGCACATAGACTGGTAGATATCTGACGAAGGATAATGGACAAGGTGATAATTACCATTCTTGAGTGACTCATCAGAGCATTGGGACCTGCAACAATTCTTATTTATTGGTGGCAGCAGGGTATGTGGCATTTTTTTCTCATTCTCTTGCCTTCAAGTAGAAATACTTTTCTGTCAACCTGGAAGATCTCACTATATAATATAAGTAAGGGCCTATGGCTGCCAGGGGTGCTCCTGACTGTCCCCTGGGAGGCTCAGAATCTGAAGCGTCACTTGCCATATATAACCACCTAAGCTAACTAAGTGAATAGATTTCTTTGTAATGAATTTACTAACAATTTTGAGATATAGTTTACCCTGTCTCTTCAAACATTCACACAAGTTCACAGAACATTTCTGCTTCATTGGGTTTGGTGTTTAGAATTATTCCCCAATTGCATGTGCCTAATGAAGGGGTCCTGCGTGGCTCCGAAACGTTGCAATCTGCTGTAACAATGTGATCACTGATTAAAGCTCTGGACCTACTCTGGAGATCCTTGGTGTAATGGTGACATCTGTTTTCCTAGATATTTTTAGGCACATGTGCAGTGTGGTCTTTGTTTTTGGCTGAAGCCTCCTGGGATGTGTGAGGTAGGTATTCCAGGAAGTTGTGGGCAACTGTTATCCTCAAAACCAGGAGCGCTGAAGTTTCTGGTCTCCAGAAAGGTGAAAGATCCAGCTGTTTTGGTATATAGCCTCCCTGGCGGTTTTCAGGAGTGTGGCTCGGGGTGAATTTCCATTACAAATAGCGGTAATCCCGAGCCGCACTCCGGATCGTATCGCTGGATCCAGGCAATGTTACTTACCTTGTCTCCTGGATCCAGCAATGCCCCCCACCCCGTGTCTTCTTTCCGATGCCTCTGTGTGCCAGGCTCCGTTCCCTGTGAGCGTCGCATTGCACGGGGGCGGAGCCTGGCGGCGAATTCAAAAACTGAAACACACATAACACATACAGTATACTGTAATCTGTAAGATTACATTACTGTATCAAATCATTTCACATCCCCTTTGTCCCTATTGCTTTACCCAGTGCCCTGCATGCACTTTTATATTATATATGTCATTCTTTCTGCCTGGAAACTTGGGAATGTCCATGGCATCCAAAAAGTGTCCCTTTACGTCAAAAGTGTTTTTTGATCAGCTTGAAAACAGCGATAGTAAATAAGAATGATTTGCAGAATTGAGTGATACTGATTTTTGGGGAAATTTATCATCAGACATAGAAAGTGACCACAGCGACAATTCTGCAACTTAGCAAATTTCAGTGTTTTTGACTTGATTACATTATTATTATTATTAGATTATTATTTTTGATAATTACTTATAGTTATTTATAATATTATATTTTTTTCATATATATTAAAAATTTATGATTTCGTTATTTCAAACTTTATCATACCCGAGATGTCTACTAGACTCTTGTCTTAAGTGAGTTATTCCTAAGAATTACAGGCCTACAATATAAAATGCCAAATTTCTATGCGAAACAATGTACCACTTTGAGACGCAAAAATCTGACATAATCATACCGCCAGGGAGGTTAAAATAAATATATATATTTTTGCAAATTTGTTCAGTTAGGGGAAAGGAGTAATATTTTATCAAGTAGTAAATAAGACTGAAGATCCACTTTAAGTTCATTTCACTTCGTCCTTTAGTAATCGAAAACAGGGCAGATATATTTGGCAGTAGCCACACAAGTTGTTTGCAGTGATCTTATTATGTGGCTGTCTGTGGGTGTATTTGTTTGTTCTTCCAAGGTTGTTCATAGTATTACACAACTTCGCTCTCCTAAAGTGTAAAGTCGCTGAACAACTTGTGAGTGAAAGAGGATGGAGGGGGAGGGAGTAGACAGCCCACTGTGATTAGTTCCTATCTGCATATCTAAACATAGAAGGCATTTAAATCCCCAGTGCTTTCACAACGCTCAGCTAAATGCAGCTAATGAATGGGTTTGGCACTTTAGAGCAAATTAGACGTGATATCATCACAATGACATTATTCCGTCCTATTTTCTTGTATTACGGTCTTTTCTCAAAAGAGCAACACTTTTTTTCTGTATGTATTTGGCCTGTCACTGTAGAAGAATGTGCAAACAGATGTGAAATGTTTTATCATGGATGAATTTAACTGGGCACATTTACTCAACCAAATTTCCATTGTTTAGACTACTTGTGTTTATTGATTCTGCAGTTGTGCTTCTATTTCCAAGAATTATGTCACTCAAAATAACAGGATGATGTACAATGCAGTACAGATCACAGAATCCATTTGCCACAACACACTATCAATCTTAGAATCATCACTCAAAAACAAAACAGAACTGATTGCAATAGAGAATCAGGGGACACCATTGTTGAATGCACACCATCCCTAGAAGAAAAAAAAAAGTAAAATTAAAATAGTCCTAAATTTGAGTGTCTTGTAAAACCTTTTGCATTTATACGGCACTACCGACCTGGAGTTTGCATGTTACCCCTGTGCCTGCGTGGGTTTCCTCCCATATTACAAAGACATGCTAGTAAGTTAATTGGCTCCTGTCTAAATTGGTTCTAGTATGTGCAGGGCCGGTGCTACCACTAGGCAAACTAGGCAGCCACCTAGGGCGCACTGCTGCCTAGGGGCACGCGGCCGCTGGTTTCCCTCTGCGTCTGCATGCTCTGCAGGCTGCAGCATGTAATTAGCTCAGTCTCAGACAGCTGCTCCGTCCGACCGGTAGTGTAATTAGAGACGCAACACAGCACTGGAGCCAGCACTAGAATAAGCAGAGCCAATGCTTCTTGTATAGCACCGCCTCCTGTCACATGGGCAGTGCAAAGGGGGTGGAGTCAGGGGTGTAGCCAATGGAGGCTGAAAAATTAGTTTTCGCCTAGGGTGTCAAAAATCCTTGCACGAGCCCTGCGTATGTGTATGCATGTAATCGAAATAATACCTTCGATTGTAAGCTCTTCAAGAGCAGGGACTGATCTGAATGTACAATATAATAATAGAACAGTGGGTATATAAAAGAATTACTCCCCTTTAACCACTTTAAGCCAACTGCCTCTCGTACATAAATGGCAGCAAGTTGGCTCCGCTGCGCAGATCGCCGCCTATAAACAGCGATCCGCGCAGCCGCAGTAGCGGACGGGCGCATGCTCTCGTGCCCGCCACACTCTACGTGAGTGTGGCCGTGGGTCGGGTGGAATCGATGTCTGCCAGCGACCCGCGATCACCTTCTGGAGAGGAAGAACGGGGAACTGCCAATGTAAACACGGCGGTTCCCCGTTCTGTCAGTAGGCATGACAGTGATCTACTGCTCCCTGTCATCAGGATCAGTTAGATCTGTCATGCCCCTGCCAGCCCAGCCCCCACACAGTTAGAACACACCTAGGGAACACAGTTAACCCCTTGATTGCCCCCTGCAGGTTAACCCTTTCCATGTCAGTGACATTTACACAGTAATCAGTGTTTTTTTTTAGCTATGATCGCTGTATAAGTGTCAATGGTCCCAAAAAAGTGTCAAAAATGTCCGATCTGTCCCCTGCAATATTGCAGTCCCGATAAAAATCGCAGATCGCCACCATTACTAGTACAAAAAAAAAAATAGTAAATACCCCATAAATTAATTCTCATGGTTGGTAAACGTGGCAACTTTTGCACAAACTAATCAATATACACCGATTGCGTTTTTTTTAAACCACAAATATGTAGAAGAATATATATCGGTCAAAACTGATAAATAAATTTGTATTTTTATATTTTTCTTTGGATATGTATTATAGCAAAAAGTAAAAAATATTGTTTTTTTTTTCAAAATTGTTGCTCTTTTTTTGTTAATAGCGGCGATCAGAAGTGATGTAGAGGTGATCAAATACCACCAAAAGAAAGCTCTATTTGTGGGGAAAAAGGACATCAATTTCATTTGGGTACACCGTCGCATGACCGCGCAATTGTCAGTTAAAGCGACGCAGTGTAGAATCGCAAAAAGTGCTCTGGTCAGGAAGGGGCAAATCCTTCCGGGGCTGAACTGGTTAAAATAATCACATTTTGTTTCTTTGCAGCCTGAAATAAAGACATGCACAGTTTTTGTTTTATCCAACTGTATTTACTCAGTGGAACTTATAACATCCAAGTGAAAGGTATAACACCAACATGTCAGGAAAAAAAAAATCAAAAATTCAAAAACAGAATCATTGAATTGAAAAAAGCATCTACCCCCCCCCCCCCCCCTATTAGAAATGGCTTGTAAACTCAATCAACTTACCTTCTCAACCTTCTCTTGACTTTCAACTGTGATCAACTGTGGTCACTTCTGACTAGCTCAGCATGAAAAGAACTTTCATGGAGCATTTCAGTCCCTGGTAGTGCAATTGAAGCAAGCAATCAACTATGGGTGGCAAGGCACTGTCAAAAGATCTCTGGGATAACGATGTGGATAGGCACAAGTCAGGAGATGGATACAAAAAAATTCAAATTCTTTATCATTACCTAAAAGCACAGTGAAGTCTATTGTTAAGAGGTGGAAGGTATTTGGTACAACATAGACCCTCCCTGGATCAGGACATCACTCCAAACTGGATGAAAGAGCTAGGAGGAAACTGGTCAGAGAGGCTACCATGAAGCCTACAGCAACTGTGAAACAGTTGTAGGAATTTATGGAAAAGAGCAGCCATTGTGTTCATGTGACAACAATATTACAAATTCTCCACAAATGTGGCTTGTATGGGAGAGTTGCAAGAAAAAAGCCACTCCTCAATAACGACCACACGTAGTCATGACTGAACCTTGCCAAATGCCCCTTGAAGGCCATATGGAAAAAGGTGTTATGGTCAGCTGAGACTATAATTGAATTTAGCCTCAACACCAAACTAAATATCTGGTGGAAATCCAATACAGCTCACCATCCAAATAACACCATTCCAACAGTAAAGCATGGAGGTGGTAATATCCTGTTATTATTGGGGTGTTTCTCTGCAACAGGGAATGGGACACTTGTCAGGATAGAAGGAAAAATGGATGGGACAAAATACCGTTAAATTCTTACGGAAAATCTGCTGCCCTCTGCCAGAAAGTTGTCAATGGGAAGGAGGTTTACCTTCCAACAAATGACCCAAAGCGCACAGCAAAAATGACCACACAGTGGTTGAAGGAGAAAATGGGGGGTGATTATTTTCTATATCGACTGTATGTGTATGTATGAATGTGAGTTAGGGACCTTAGATTGTAAGCTCCTTGAGGGCAGGGACTGATGGGAGTGTACAATATTTATGTAAAAGTGCTGTGTAAATGGTCGGCACTATATAAGTACCTATAATAAATAAATAAGGTGACTCACTTTCTGAAAAAGAAAAGGTCATAAAAAATCCAGCCTACAGAGTTTTTCAGGGAGGATGCTTGGAATGAGCTCAATTTGTATTCCTGATGTCTCCGAAATACACACCAGATAAGGTATACTGGAATGTATGCTGAACTCAGCAGCCCATACATACTCCTACCAAACATTGTACAAGGTGGATACATCTTTGTAGAATAGCCATTCCATGCCATTAAAGTGATTTACTAAATTAGCTATTTTGACAATAGCTCAATGAACCTATATTTGTCAAAAACGAAGTAAGTGGATTAGTGAATTGCTAACATAAGTGCTCAAAGGTGGAGCAAAACTGAGAAAATTGGCGTGCAGTCACTGTTGCCCACACAGACATGCTAATCTATATCTGTTGCTTTGATTGCATAATTTCTCAAAGATTAATGCTAATAGTTTTTGCGTGGAGCTTGTATGTTCTTCCTGTGCCTGCGTGAGTTTCCTCCGGGTACTCTGGTTTCCTCCCATACTCAAAATAAATGCTGGTAGGTTAATTGGCTCCTATCTAAATTGGCCCTAGTACGTACTGTATATGTATGTGATTGAAATAGGACCTTCGAATGTAAGCTTCTGGAGAGCAGGGACTGATGTGAATATACAGGGGTTGGACAAAATTTTGGAAACACCAGGTAAAAGAACAAAATTGTTAGCCAATACGTTGCTGGGCCGCCTTTGGCATCCAAGATGGCCTGGATTTTCTTGGGAATTGACAAATATAAGTGTTGGATGGTGGATAATGGAATCTGATCTTCATGCAAAAATCATTGAAGTTCTCGTAGAGATGCTGGAGGCGGGAAACAAGCCCAGACCTTGTTCTCCAAAATTGACCATAGTGAGTCTATGATACTATGATAAGTTGTGAAACTTTGTCTGCATGTTTGTCAAACCATGATTTGACAACACCAGCTGTGTGAATTGGAATGTTATTGTCTTGGTAAATGGAGCTGTCTTTGGGTAACAATGTCTGCACCATGGGGTGCACACGGTCAGCAAAAATTTGTACATAGCCGATGGCAGTGACTCTACCTTTCAAGGTGATGATGGGGCCTGCAGAAAAGCAAGATATTGCTGCTCAAACCATGATTGCCATGCTTTACTGTTGGCCCAAGATAGTCCTGGTTGTAAGTTTGGGAAGGTGTTCACCGCATGTAAACACATCTGGTGGTTGGGATGAATGGGGAGCTTGATTCATCGAACCATGTTACAGTCTTGCATTGATCGATAGCCGATGATTTATGGGTGTTGCACCACTCTCTGATCTTCTGAGCATTAATATCGGTCACTAATGGTTTGGAAGACTGAGATTGAGCTCCGAAGTCACTTTTGCAGCGGTTGTTTTCTTATTCCAGGTCACAATCCTGCGCAATGTCCTTCCTTCTCTTTCAGTGAGCTGACCACGTCGACCGCGATTATGCTTATCAGACAACATTTTCCCAGAAATGAAATGACTTTGTATTATTAGCAAAGCACGTAGTGAGGCTTCCCACCTGTTAACCAGGTGTCTCATCACACAGCAGAAGCAAAAGAATGTTACATCATTTCCGATTTCAACGCAAAACATGTCGCCATTTTCACACCTGCAAATCATGAAGTGTTTCCATACTTTTGTCCAATCCCTGTACAATATAATATAATAATGTAAAGCACTGCATAAATAACATCAGCTTGTAGCTCTGCCCGATGCGTTACATGCAAATGCACGTCTCCAGGGGACGCTAGTATGTCGACATCTGTGGTGGACCATTTTGTGGGCGCCATTTTATTGGAATACCTGATTAGGTAGTCTATGCAGCCTATAAATAGACAGTAGCCAGTGAAAAGAAACAAACAAACAAAAAAGAATGGGAGCCATTTTCTTGTAGCATACCCCCATAGCCATGAACCCAAAAGAGATGACGGCCTGCTGCAGTATATTACAAAAAGCTGCCTTTTATTGACAGGCTAGTACTTTCTAATGACAAATAGTACAAAATACAGACATCAATTCAGTGGCATAATTAACTACATACACAGAGGGACAGCATACACTATCACAATGCATCTTATATAATGGCGACACCGCCTTATAGGTGGCTGTATTCAAAATAATTGTTTCATGTGCAGTGGTATCAATGAATTTCACGGATGTAGGATGGGAACAGAAAACAATCAATAAAAATGTCCTGCCAATTAAAGTGATAGTGCCATGGAAATGAAAGTATCTTCATCAAATAACTACACACGGCAATGAACAAAGCCTGCGGAAGAAGTAAAAATGAAGAATTAAATGTCTATAAAACTTGTAAAAAAATTAGGTAAAATATTTTTTATAACCATTTTAAAAGTGTCAACATCAGTGGTGGTGTGGGTGACCTAACGCTTTCCAGTAGTGGGAGCTGTTGTTTCCAGAAGATCCCAGGTGGATAGATGGAGCTGGATGATCGTATATGAAGGGTCCTGTTTGGTTGACTCAAATGGGCTGCTTGCTGCGTTAGCAGCTTTGGAGCTGGAGAGTACGGTATTGCTATCAGTCACAAGTAGTGTTGAGTTATTTGGATGGTGGAAGTCATACACGGACACATTTGACTTTAAAAGGACTTTTTTTGTGCCTCGCACATGCTTAGTGCATTGTTTCACTTTTATTTAACCACATTGTTTTATGTAATTTCACATTGTGTTTTATGTGATATTTTATTTTTGTTGCACTATTTGCTGCACTATGCTTGCATTTTGTTTTTAAATGCCCTATGTGGAACAAAAAATCAATTCATCTTTAAGTTAGGGAATGAAAATTTTCTTAGACAACATCCTTTTTCTTTCTTGGGTTCAGGGCAACATCCAATTATCAAAATGGAAAAAATTGCATAAACTGATTGGGTACTTGAAAAAATCTCACATCACATATATTAAAGAGGAGCTATAAAAAAAATAGATGATTCATTAGGGTACACCTTTGTTTTCAATATCTTTTTTTTTTTAATAAAACATTTACCTGTTTTTCTGGTCCTAATCTTGCCTAATCTATTCAGAGCCTGGACCAGCTCTGTAAAGTCAGCCTCTGAAAATGGGTCACAGGAGTGCACAATGAACTGCACTCCTGTGATCCATAGGAGAAGTACAGCCAAAAAAGCTTTGGCTGTACGTCTCCTTTAAATCAGGAGTAAGATAAGAGAATCAAAAAGACTGACGCTGTGTATGTAAATAATTACAAACTGCAGAAGCACATTTTTAATGCATTAAAACAAATTGGGGGAGATTTACTAAAACTGGTGTACACAGAAGCTAGTGCAACTGTGCATAGTAACCAATCAGCTTCTAACTTCAGCTTATTCGATTAAGCTTTGACAATAAAACTGTAGAAAAACACAGGGTGATCATGTGCTTTAAATTGGTAGCCATCAGTAGACCCAAATGAAAGAGAGAGCACTCAATTGAATACAAATCTAAATTTGTTGTATCATCATTATAAAATCCACATAAAATTAGATAGATAGATTCAAGACAGGTGAATACATAATATATACATATGATATTGTCCAAAATAGGTAAAACTTATATAAACACAAAATGACCTCCAGGTATGCCCATAGATATGGTGAGCTTGTAGCTGATAATAGAGATGATCTTCCATATCAGGGCCCCACAGGAGATCAAAGCTCCAGGGGATCGCTACATGTTTTGCTTACAGCTTCCTCAGGGGATCCTATTGGTACCAGATTGCAATGGGAAACATGGAATGCCCCGCAAACACCACAAGGAGTGACAGAAGAGCAGTACATAGACAGCCCCAGAACGAGAGTGTATCAAACGTACTTCAGCCAAACAAAGGAACTTGTGGTAAAGTAAAAGCATACACCATGCATAAAGTTTATACAAAGAAACGGTACCTGGAGTGATGTCAGATGTTTGTATATGAAATTTTAATCAAGCCATCCTTTGTGGGTAAATGATATCCACTTTAATTCTGTAACTTCTCCTAGTGCCCGTACCGATCCTGACTGCATACAGACTTCTCTGCTTGGGGAGAGAACGGGACATCCATTCGGTCCCTAGGCCTACTGGCACAAATATTGCAATTTATGGCACAGCACGATTCTGCAGTAAACTGAATATACAGTATAGCAATGTCCATGGAAAATGATCCCCTCATCTGTAAGCTGGTCACATACATCAGAATCTGTTTGTACAATCTCCAGGAGATTTACCCTCAGCCAAGTAGCATAGGTGATCTAACCAGGCTAGATATAGACTGAATGGACTGGTTTGGTAGACCCTCACACTACTTAGTTGTTGGTAAGCCTATAGAATTGGGATTATGCAATCAGAATTAGGCATCCTCAACATCTGTAGCAAGAAAAACAGGCAGCTAAACAGCAGTTTTACTGTCCCCAGCCACCCACCTAAAGGCTAAAAAAACAGCATGGAGCAGCTGCAATGCTCGATGTCACCACTACGGCAAAATGAATGCAACATATTAATTTGACAGGCAGTACTGCCTGCCAAACTCAGCCATTCAAGTCAATGGGGCCACAACACAACTACAAGCCAAAAGCTTGCTTAGAAGCTGTTGGGAGACACTAGCCCTATTATAAATTGCTGTTCATCAGGCAAAAAAAAATTCTGATTGCACTGATTTTACCAAATATACCCCAGAGGGGTTTATTTAATAAAACTGGAAAGTGCAAAATCTGGTGTAGCTCTGCATAGAAACCAATCAGCTTCCAGGTTTGATTGGCTACCATGCACAGCTGCACCAGATTCTGAGTGCACCTGTTTTAGTAAATCTACCCCAGAGTTAGAATTGCTTGCATTATAATTGGCCCTACATGGGGGAATTTTTAGTCATTTCCAACCATTGCTGATCGAACAGGAATTGTAAATAATATCTAAAAGTAATTGCCAGATTCTAAGCAATCTACCGCCCACAAGTTTGATGGAAAACACCAGAATCTTGTTGACTGCAAAGTTGAAACTAAATTGTATTAAAAGTTTGAATCAAGAATATAAAACAACGCATTGTGGCAATTTTCCATATCTCCTTATGGTCAATAACAAAAACAACCATTGTATATGTAAGAATGTTTTGGGTTTGGACAAAAATAAAATCAAACGTTTGATAACTGAATCAAATTGCTATATATATCGCCAACTTTAGTGTGGCACAAGCACCCAGTGCAACAACAACAGACATATTAGCACTAGTTTACTGGTGTTAGCAATCAAATAACAATCCTGGTCTGTGTGTTGCGCTCCATTACTGGTAGTGTCACAACACAGAGACTATTCTTATGCCAGTATTTGCAGGAGCTGTTGTGGCCTGGAAGTACAGTAGAACTTAGTACTCCATGTCCTATAAGGCCTTTCAATTGGAATTTGCCAGAGAGAGACAGTTAAAAATTCAAAATACATTCTAGGAGATGGAAAGGAAAAATCAAACTTCTGTCTGATATGCAGAGAGAATCAATGTGTAATGAAAACTGCTAAATGAACAGGACCTTGCCCACCATCCGGAGTGTGGTTGATGCAGTTGGAGATCCACCAGGAGGACCTGTATGGAGAAAGCGTGCATCAGGACCATGCAAGACTGAAATGACATATTTATGTCTATTGGCAAACAGAAATTACAGCAATGGCCCAAAGGTGTACAAACTGTAAATACAGAAAAGTTGTGTTCTGTATGCTGTCTGTATGTATCTTTCACTTTGTGAAAAGAAAGATTGTTACTGGATTCTCTTTGCACCTTTATCAAAAACGTAGAAAGTAGCATAAGGTTTGGAATAGTAGAACATTATCCCCATATTTAAAAGGACAACATCTCAAAAGTGTAGAATGGGGAGTTGTACATTTTTTAGCTGTTAGGTCC
This sequence comes from Glandirana rugosa, assembly GCA_018402905.1. NCBI lineage: Eukaryota > Metazoa > Chordata > Amphibia > Anura > Ranidae > Glandirana > Glandirana rugosa. The sequence goes on from BLSH010000129.1 coordinate 135,508, forward strand.
CTTTTATAAAACATTGTTTTATTATTTAAAAGTCAGTTAACATGAAGCAATTATCTGCATCCAGATGCCAAATAATAAAAGCAAGTAGCAGTGCACTTACTCGGATGATGAACATGGTGGTATGATGTCAGCGCAAATGCACGTCTTTAGGGGACGCTAGTCACTGCTACCTGCATTTATTATTTGGCATCTGGATTTTTTTTTATGGATTTGATGTACTTTTAAGGTTATCTTAATATATTAGTACACTGTATATGGCCCTTTTGGTGTTTGGCTCCATGCGGTGAGCGTTCCTTTTCCATATAGTGGCGTTGTGGGTGATCCAACTCCCCCTAGTGGTGTGTAATTCCTGCTGCAGATAGAAGATCCTAGGTGGAGGGATGGAGCTGGATAACTACAAAGGGAAGCTGTGAGTGGATATAATTACTGCGCTACTTGCTGAATTGGCAGCTTTGTAGCTGGTGAGTGCAGTATTAACCTCAGTCACAAGTGGTGGTGATTTTTCTGGATGGTGGAAGTCATACACTGACACTTTGGGGTTGATTTACTAATTGCAAATAGGCTATGCACTTTGCATAGTGCAGTTGCTCTCTGCAAGGGCAGTTGCTCGAAAGCTTAGTAAATGTGGTAAAGCTTCACATGCAAGGAAAATGAAAAAAAAAATGCATTTTTGCTTGCACATGATTGGATGATGGAAGTTAGCAGAGCTTCTGCCAATTTCTTCTGCTCATTTACTAAACTCTGGAGCAACTGCTCTTGGGTGCAGTCTATTTGCCTTTAGTAAATCAACCCCCTTGAATTCAAAATTACTTTTTACTTCATTTTATATATTCACATGATTCTCAGTGGACTGTTTGATATTTTTCCACTTGATTATTTCTTGTTTGCCTATTTTTTGATACTTAACATTTGTTATGTGAAGGTACTGCACTTTGTTCTATATATTGTATCATTTGGGGTTTTGTATAATTAACTGCTGCTAGCTTTCTTGCACAAAGCAATTTTTTAGCGCTGACTCGTCACACTTACCTTCTATTACTTTTACATTATTTCTTATGTCCTATAACATTTCACGGCCATCAGAGACTATGGCTCTCTTTATTGCTGAGATTTTTCCCTTTAATTTGTTCACAAGGAGGAATGTCAAAATTTCAACCTGTAGGTTTGAACTCTAGGAACAAAAACATTTTTTAAATATACTCCTCATTAGGTACAACAGATATAAATATACTTTGTGTGCACCAAATGCTTTTGCAAACCCAGATATTAGCAGTGACATCATCACTGTGCTGTACATAGCCTGTACAGAGAGCATACCTGTGGGAGGGGCCACCCGACTCCACCCACTACAGGGTGCCTATAGAAAACTACAAGAGGGGTGGAAACAAGACCAGTTACTGCGCACCAGGAAAGAGACCAGCAGTGACTGGTGTTTATTACAGGAAGCTCCTGCACAGAAGCAAAGTTTCACACTGAATTACTGCACAAATGTAGAAGAAATACACAAAGCACACCAAAATTCAAAGAAGAATACACAACTTTTGTAGTTAGACAATGTCTACTCTTCCCGGAGTTCAGATTTAAGGTCCAGAGGATTTAAATTAATTCTGCATTAAATGTCCTAATCCTCAATACTTCTGACAGGGACCCACTTCTTAATCCTGCTCCAGAGCCAGCATGTGGGCAGAGTTTAATTAACATACCCGTAAATTGGAAGCAGCACACACACGTTGATACTTAACCACTTCACCTCCGGAAGAATTTCCCAGTTTAGGACCAGAGCACTTTTTGCGATTCGGCACTGCGTCGCTTTAACTGAAAATTGCGTGGTCGTGTGATGTTGTACCCAAACAAACTTTACGTCCTTTTTTTCCCCATAAATAGAGTATTTGACTGCGTCATTTCTGATCACCGCTATAAACAAAAGAAGAGCGACCATTTTGCAAAAAAAAACCAAATTTCTTACTTTTTGCTAAAATTCAAATCCAAAAAAAAAAATATAAAAAGACATTTTTTTTCACTGGTTTTGGCCGATTTATATTCTTCCTCATATTTGTGATAAAAAAAATTGCAATCAGCGTTTATTGATTGGTTTGCGCAAAAATGGCCGCGTTTACGGATGGTGAGAATTAATTTCTGGGGTTTTTATTTATTTTTTTTTTTTTACCAGTAATGGCGGCGATCTGCGATTTTTAGCGGTACTGCGATATTGCAGTGGACATGTCAGACATTTTTTACACTTTTTTGGGACCAATGACATTTATTCAGCGATCAGAAATTTAAATGTCCACTGATTACTGTGTAAATGTCATTGGCAGTGAAGGGGTTAACCTGCAGGGGGAGATCTAGGGGTTAACTGTGTTCCCTGGGTGTGTTCTTACTGTGGGGGGGGGGGTGGGATATCATGGGCATGAGAAATCTAACTGATCCCAGTGACAGGGATCAGTAGATCTCCCATGCCCACACTGTCAGAATGGGGAACCGCCGTGTTTACATCGGCGGTTCCCCGTTCTTTGCCTGTGGCCGCTCATGGAGTGCGGCGGGCGCGCGCGTGCCGCCGGCGGTGCCGTGCGCCCCCTAGCGGCCATTCGCAGATTGCCGTCTTTTTACGGCGATTCGCGGCCAGCGTCCACACTGCCGCCGTAAATATGCGGTAGGCAGTGTGGAACTGGTTAAACGTTACCTTATATTGTGGATATGGAATGATCATAGAAACAAGTCATTTTACCAAAATGGCACTACATATGTTTCAGTTATCTCTTTTTTTAAGGAGAAAGATAATGTCAGGAAAATATCCTCAAACTAACTGGAGGTTAAGTTCAAAACTAACCTTAGAAAGTATTATTTTATTGAGAGGGTAGTTGATGATTGGAATAAGCTATCAGCAGAGGTAGTGAGACAGTCAAACAGTGGATAACTTCAAACATGCTTGGGACAAACATAGATCTATAGTCAGGCTTTAACCAACTCAGGTTAGAGCCGATGTGTTAACCTCCGGTCAGTGCTCTCAGCTGGTCGGCAGACCTTTTTTGCTCATGACCCTACGACAGAAGTCGGCTTTTGTCAGACCGGCTGCCATACACACAGGAGAAGTGTCTGCCAATTTCTACTGAACTGGCCGATGCCATCCAACATAAAGCCCATGTATACTAGGCTTAACCCTTGGGTCAGAAAAGACATTCAATAATAGAGTCCCTTTTGTGTGTCTAGCAAAACCTGACCATTACTATTTACAGATATATCAAAGTTAGTACACTATATTAGAGTCAATAATAGAGTAAGGAGCAAGCTTCATCAATAGTTCTGGTAAGCTTGTGTATTAAAAATATCCATGTAAGTATTGAGTAGTTGTAGCCTGAACCAAGCTCCACAAGAGGATAGGTGGGAACTTAAAAAGCAGGATGTATATCTGTAACTGGTGAGATACAACTTGTATCTTAAACAGGATCTGAGTGAACAGAACATTTTCAAAACACACAGATGTTCCTGTGATTGCTGCAGTCTTCTAATGTACAGCCACACCTAATAGACATGCATGCGTTTACATATTAAGAAATGTCCATCAACAAATAGTGCTTTACTTCAGAGACAACTGAGAATGGTATCTGACTGATGGAGCAGAATTCAACATAATATACAGTAGCTCACAAAAGTGAGTACACCCCTCACATTTTTTGTAAATATTTTAATATATGTTTTCATGTGACAACACGAACAATGACAGTTTGTTACAATGTAAAGTAGTGAGTTCACAGCTTGTACAACAGTGTAAATTTGCTGTCCCCTCAAAATAATTCAACACACAGCCATTAATGTCTAAACAACTGGCAGCAAAAGTGAGTACACCCCCTAAGTGAAAATGTGCTAATTGGGCCTAATTAGCCATTTCCCTCCCTGGTGTTGTGTGACTAGTTAGCGTTACAAGGTCTCAGGTGTGAATGGAGAGCAGGTGTTGCACCTCATGGCAAAGAACTCTCTGAGGATCTGAAGAAAAGAATTGTTGTTCTACATAAAGATGGCCTAGGCTATAAGGAGATTACCAAGACCCTGAAACTGAGCTGCAGCCAAGACCATACAGCGGTTTAACAGGACAGATTCCACTCAGAACAGACCTCACCATTGTCGAAGAAGTTGAATGCACGTGCTCAGCGTCATATCCAAAGGTTGTCTTTGGGAAATACACATATGAGTTCTGCCAGGATTGCTGCAGAGGTTGAAGGGGTGGGGGGGGGGGTCAGCTTGTCAGTGCTCAGACCATACGCCGCACACTGCATCAAATTGGTCTGCATGGCTGTCATCCCAGAAGGAAGCCTCTTCTAAAGATAATGCACAAGAAAGCCCGCAAACAGTTTGCTGAAGCCAAGCAGACTAAGCACATGGATTACTGGAACCATGACCTGTAGTCTGATGAGACCAAGATAAACGTATTTGGTTCAGATGGTGTCAAGCGTGCGTGGCAGCAACCAGGTGAGGAGTACAAAGACAAGTGTGTCTTGCCTACAGTCAAGCATGGTGGTGGGAGTGTCATGGTCTGGGGCTGCATGAGTGCTGCCGGCACTGGGGAGCTACAGTTCATTGAGGGAACTATGAATGCCAACATGTACTGTGACATACTGAAGCAGAGCACGATCCCTTCACTCCGGAGATTGGGCCGCAGGGCAGTATTCCAACATGCTAACGACCCCAAACACACCTCCAAGATGACCACTGTCTTGCTAAAGAAGCTGAGGGTAAAGATGATGGACTGGCCAAGCATGTCTCCAGACTTAAACCCTATTGAGCATCTGTAGGGGTTCCTCAAATGGAAGGTAGAGTAGCGCAAGGTCTCTAACATTCACCAGCTCCGTGATGTTGTCATGGAAGAGGACTCCAGTGTCAACCTGTGAAGCTCTGGTGATCTCCATGCCCAAGAGGGTTAAGGCAGTGCTGGAAAATAATGGTAGCCACACAAAATATTCACACTTTAGCCCCAATTTGGACATTTTCACTTAGGGGTGTACTCAATTTTGTTGCCAGCGGTTTAGACATTAATGGCTCTGTGTTGAGTTATTTTGAGGGGACAGCAAATTTACACTGTTATGCAAGCTGTACATTCACTACTTTACATTGTGGCAAAGTGTCATTTCTTTAGCGTTGTGACATGAGAAGATATAATAGAATATTTACAAAATGTGAGAGGTGTATCTGTCACTATGGACAACCATACCGAGTAATTAAACATGCTTCTGTATACTAAGGGCTGCCCATTGCCACACAGTGCTTTACTTCAGGCGTATATAGTATACTAAGAAGAATCTAGTATGACAGAGACTGCTACAATAAAATTAAAATGGGCAGCCTGCATAGGACTATAGAGGCATATTCTATTATTTGCAATTGTACTCGGAATCTTCAGAACGAAATGATACAACCTATTGGAATGGACAGACCTGAAGTGTGCCGTGGTCACGAGGGTCAGTATGCCTTAAAGGGGGCAAAAAGACACAGACAGGGTTAGGTAGACAAAGTGGAACCTTATTTTTTTTTTTTTTTTTGTGAAACAGATGGATTGGGACAGACACAGAAAAACGGGGGAAATTCCGTATGACTGGGAGCACTGGTGCCGTGTGAAGTCCAGACAGGTAAGGTTATCCAACATAGTAAAGCAAGACTTCTAAGGCTCATGTTAACGTTTATTATCTTATACGGAGATATCAGGATACGTCCGACGGGTAAAATTAAAATAACATCGTCAGAGACAGTATGATCTAAGAAGAATCATATGATATATGCGGACTTCATTTCGTGACACACCGTTACCCGTCGGGAATCATATGTCTTCGTACAAATTAATGAGC
>BLSH010000129.1:147796-167597 GCA_018402905.1 Glandirana rugosa
ATTACTAGTAAAAAAAAAAAAAAAAAACCCCAAAAATGAATTCTCATCATCCGTAAACGCGACCACTTTTGCGCAAACCAATCAATAAACGCCGATTGTGATTTTTTTTATCGCAAATATGAGGAAGAATATAAATCGGCCAAAAACGGTGAAAAAAAATGTTTTTTTATATATTTTTTTTGGATTTGTATTTTAGCAAAAAGTAAGAAATTTGGGTTTTTTTGCAAAATTGTCGCTCTTCTTTTGTTTATAGCGGCGATCAGAAATGACGCAGAGGGGATCAAATACCACCAAAAGAAAGCTCTATTTGTGGGAAAAAAAGGACGCAAATTTAGTTTGGGTACAACGTCGCACGACCGCGCAATTGTCAGTTAAAGCGACGCAGTGCCGAATCGCAAAAAGGGCTCCGGTCCTAAAGCAGCCAATCCTTCCGGGGCTGAAGTGGTTAAAGTTCAAATGTAGCTTTATTATTTTATACATACCTTAAATTCTTTAGTCTTCACGTCAGTCATATCCTCTCTCTGCTCCAACCAATATGATAAACTCCACTGTGATCAGGGTACTGTGAGCCTAGGCTGGCATCATGGGTCTCCCCCAAAGTATGTGTCTATGTGTCCATGACCATTTAGTTTCACAGGAATTGGGTTGGATGACACTGGCCATCAGTCAACAGGGGGATAGCGCTGGACAGGAGGGAGTATTGCATTAAAAGATGCTTTATTTTATTTAAAAAAATATAAAGTTGGGCTTTAAGTTTTACTATGCAGATTGTCACAGAGGAGGCTTCTAATGTATAATTTGAACCAGTAGACAGAAATAGAGAACCTTTATGACCCCCATCCAACGTATTCCATAGAATCCAATACAGCCAAGGGATTTTAATAGGATATTAATATATTACAGAAATAAATATTAACTACAACAAACTCATTATTGACTTTGTTTTTGAACAGTTGGTTTATTGTTGATAGTCTAATGTTTCATATAACACAAAGCTAGAAAACTAGATTCCTATTTTAGCTGGAGAATAAAGTGGATAGAAAGGCAAACATACTAATTCTGTATTGTGGTTCTATAATCACATCTTGTTCTCCTCTCTAGATCCCTATTTAGGGATCCCAAGATCTACCAATTTGCCCAAACTCTTAGGGTCCTTTCATATGTAGTGGACTCTGTGAGCAGATCCCTGCTGAATTAGAGCTGAATGGGACAGATGTCAGTTTTGTGACATGTGTGCTTTTCAGTTTGTACCCGATGAACACGGGTGGACCCATGACGGCTCTATGAGCCTGTAGGCAGCTGCTTACAAGAGGAATGTTTTATGTTAGCAAGCAAGCTTAAATTGTCCAAGTTAAGGAAGGGTCACACTCTGGATTGCTGTTTTTCTGGCTTTTGGGGTCCTTCCTGGCCCATATTTAAAAAGGGAGAAGGAGTTTAAAAGCGGGACTGCATGGGAAGCAGGACGGTCCGTATCACCTAGAAAGATGTAACCCAAAGGAGCCTTTGTCTGCCATACCAAGGGATTCACCAGCCTTGGGCATTATCAATTATGGACTCACACCTTTACAGCTATGCCTGGGCAGCCACAGCATAGTTCGTCTGGAGGACTGTGTCACACTTTAATTTGAAATATTCCCAAATGCCTCAGTAAAGCTTTGTTAACTGTTGCAAGCCTGGTTTGAAGTCATTCATAGTGGTAAATGGCATATGCAAGGAACAGGGTCTGTAAAGCAGCCGGTCATAAAGTGTGGTACCTGGTGTAGGTGACAGGCCCTCCAGTAGTGAGCTCTGTGCTCTGGCTTCCTCCCTTGCAGTCGGTTCCCCAAAAATATCTGGGACCAAACCCACAGTATGGAGACCTCATGAACCTAGCCACATAGTATGGGAGGAAGCAGGACTTAATTAAGTGCATGCAGTGCAAGTCTGTGCTATGTGCACAGCAGGACCCCATTTTGTCACTGGGAGTGAGGTACACTGGACTGGTGGAGAAGGCATGGGCTAAGCAGAGTCTTCACAGAGGAACTCTGTACAATGCACTACTGCACACAGTATGCCTCTCATCTCTCAGCCGTGGCACCACCATAATGTAGATTTTCACATGAACGCAAGACTGCCGGGTCCTGGGCATTGATAAGCGCATACACTAGAGGAGAGGGACCCCTGCACATGTCCAGGTGACCCCCGCCCACAAGTGGCCAAATGTAAATGGACTTCACTGTCCATTTACATCAGGCTACCTCTGATCTGTCACATTTTTGTCCAGACTGCATCCTTTTCCATTTTTATCCGGACCTGGACGGACTCAGAGGTAGGTGGATGTAAACGGACACGAGTCCATATGGCTGCATGGAGCTTCCAATTAGGTCTGTCTGAACTGTATGAAAGGACCCTTAGGCACATATTCTTAAAACCCTGAATGTGACTTTCATCACACATTAAATGATGGTGAATTAATCACTGCCATTTAAAACAGACAGTATGTACCGGGAGGATTCACCTGCAGTGAATGTTTGTTGAATTTCACTTCTTTATAAGTAAACCACTAATATGTTAAAGATTAACTTTCTCAATCCTTACTCCTATTGAAAACCTTTTTGTAAGATTCAGTTTTGGGCACCTGTTTACCAAAATGGTGTTGGAGAACTGGGGAAAATGCAGAGAAGGGCAACCAAACTGATAAGAGCATAGAGGAGCTCAGCTATGAGGAAAGATTAGTTGAAATTAATTTATTCTCTCTTGAGAAGAGGTGATTAAGGGGAGATATGTTCACCATGTATAAATACATAAGTAGTCCATATAGTGAACTTAGTGTAGAGTTATTCACTTTCAGGTCATTACAGAGGACAAGAGGGCACTCTTTATGTCTGAAAGAAAAGAGATTTTTCCTCCACCTATGGAAAGGCTTATTCACAGTAAGAGTTGTGAAAAATGAGGAATACACTCTCTCAAGAATTGTTCTGCAAGCTCAGTAGATTGTTTTAAAAAGACCTGTATGCACTGGCGGAACGATCACAATCGCAGCAGTCGTGGCTGCAATTGGGCCCTTGAGCTCTGCTACTGCTGGGGGGTCCGCCCGTGTGAGGGACCCCCATCTGCCTGTCAGTCAGTGTGAGAGGAACCTGCCTGCCCATCGGTCAGTGTGAGAGGCCAATGCCTGCCCGTCGGTCAGTGTGAGGGGTCCCCGCCCACCCATCGGTCAGTGTGAGGGGCCCCCGTCTGCCCGTCGGTCAGTCTGAGGGGCCCCCACCAGTGGCGCTGTGACAGGGCAGGGAAAAAGAGAGAGGAGTGAGTTCACTAGGCTGTGAAGGTGTGGGGGGTGCCCGGGTACGGAACTTATCGCTATTCGGGTGACAGTGCCAGGATATATAAAACTTTCTCTCTCCTCCTGTACAGCGGGGGAGAGAGAGACAAACAGAGAGACAGGCAGCAATAGGACAAGACTTTCTGGAGTTAACTTTGTAACTTAACCAGCAGGTGATTGGTTGCTAGGCGGTCCTAGCAACCCATCATTAGCTTGTTAATATGAAAAATGAACTCCAGAATTTCCCGCCCTCTGTTCAGAGCTGATGTCTGTGTCTCCCCCTCTGCATAAGGTAGGAAGGGGCAGAGATGGGGGTCTGGGGGAGTTTTGTGTAATGTAAAGGGGCCCAGAGGTGCAGGGGTTTGTGTAATGTAAAGAGGTGTGGGGCTGTGTAATGTAAATATAATGTAAAGCCACCAGCGCCACCACTGATCCCATCCACCCCACCACCACTGCTGCCCCTGATCCCAGCAGCAGCTGCTATTCATCCCATTGCTGCATCACTACCACCACCGCTCGCTGACACTCATCCCAGCCCCATGCTCCAGGGGGCCCATGCCTCACCCCTGTACACCTGGATAGGAGGAGGGGTGGCATATGGAGGAACCAATACCCTCCATTTTCCTGCAGTCACTGAAAGCCTACTTCTCCTCTAACTCTTGCCGACATTCAGCGGCTGCAGGAAGAAAATGGGGGGGGGAATTGGTTTCTCCATATGTCGCCCCTGCCGCTCCTCCTATCCAGGTGTACAGGGGTGACACATGAGTACCCTGAAGCATGGGGTTGGGTCGCTCCGGGGGTCAGGGGGGCCTTCATGATTTCTTGCACCGGGGCCCTGAAGGTTCTAGTTACGCCTCTGCCTGTATGCAATCCTAAATGCACAAAATATAACTGGATACTAACAGGTAATAACACCAGAGGTAGTTGATCTAGAGAGTGTCCAATTTCTTCCTGGGGGATGAGAAAAGAATGGGGTTTTTCACCTTTCAACTGTGTATATAGGATCGTGTTTATGGAGGTTTTCTACTTTTTCTCTCTTGGTTGAACTGGATGAACTTGTGTCTTTTTTCAACCTAACTATGTCTTCTCACGCTAATTTTAATCTCAACATTTATTAATCACTCAATAAAACTCATTGGTATATTGCCAATAAAATAATTTACACTGGGGACCAATATGGGAAAATGCCCACAATAGTACCTTTAAATCCTTTCCCACTGTAATTATACACAAGAATTATAACTCTTGATCAGTGTTGTAGATAATTAAAGATGATGGGAACTGTATCCCACATATTCATATTCTCTAATCATACTCTAATCATACTAGTGACTGTAGCCATGAAAGCAGAAAGGGATGGGATATTGAAAAACGTTATAGTTATCACAAGGGTTTGGCTACATATATACATGTTAACATTTTAAAAATAATATTAGAATTTCTGTTAAGAGATTATTTAAAGTTAAGTGTTTGCTTTAGGGTTTGGGTTATTGTTGGGCTTAGACATAGGGGCATACTGTATGTTGGGGTTAAGCCTAGTACACACAGGCCAATTGTCAGGCAACATCAATATAAACCGGCCCAAATTTGGCCCGTATGTATGGCAGCTGGCTGACTTTTGTCGAAGGGTCATGACCCAAAAAAGTCTGCTGACTGGCTACCGAACAGCACTCTCAGCCAATGGCTAAGAGCGCTGACCGAAGTGCTCTGGAGGGGGAGGGGGGTGCCCCCCTGTAAGAACACAATAGCACAGAAGGGGAGATCGCTGTATTAACATCGGATTGCTAATACTGTGGCTCTGACCTGAGCTGTCAGCTTTTTTTTCCTTCAACCCACTGGATTGATGAAAAAAAAAATTAGTAGTGTGTACGAGGCTTTAGTTTAAAGGCAGGTTAGGGGTCAGAGACATTGCTGAATACTTTTTCCAATTTTTTTTTTTGTCGTTTTCAGATGAAACTAACAGCATTGAAAACCAATGTTAAAGAAAAAAATGGAAGAAACATGTTAGAAGAAGATTGTGCAAATCAAAGAAAATATTCATCAAATGAAGAAGATTTCGGAATTGAATTAGGAAATCTGCAGAACAGATTTTAAAAGTTTGTTCGTCTCTCAACATCAGTTATCATTATCAACCGTAAGATGTTTGAAAAGCATAAAGCAGAATTGGGTCTGGACCTCCTTGTACCTCAACCATACTGTATTCACACAACGTTTTCCTCTCAATAAAGTATTTACACAAGTTCTATCCATATCCAATAAGCAGATTGTGATCAGACTTAATTATAGACTTAATAATAGGATTGTCAGCAAAAAAAATGTGAGAAACACATTCCACATCTGCTGGTCTTTAGCCCACTTGTAAGTAATCATAAGATGCTTCAGAATAGGCTGTAAGATATCCAGTAACCCTGCATTCATTAAAATTACTTAAAGGACACCTACCTTACAAATAAAAACCCTCCCCCCCCCCCCTTACTGTGCTAGGTACCCTCTGCTGTCTAAACTTTACTTCTACCCCTACATGATAGTACTGGGGCCTGGTAAATGGCGGTACAGGCCTTGAGCACTGCACCATGGGAAGGCAGGGTGCATGCCACATGCACCTCCATACTCAGAAGTAATGGCAGATTATAAATAGAGCTGTTTCCACCTGGGGGCTCATGCCTGCCTGCTGAGCATGCTTTCTGCAGTATGCTGCTTAGAATTTGATTCCTCCGTCTAATATTCATTAGGTTGTTAGACCTTTCTGGTTGATTATTGGTGGCTGGTACACAAAATTGGTGGAGTAAAGGAAGCTACACACGGTTCCTTCTTTCTTGTTATGTTGGGTGGATTTTTGTTCTGCTGTTCCAAGAAAGTGATTCAAGGACTTTGTAATTTTATGACACTTTATTTGGTAGACGTACTTATTTTGTGAATTTATTTAAAGTACTTGCAGATTTTTATTCATATTTTTATTCATATTTATGTACAGTATGTTTATATGAATTTTGATGAATTTTCACATTTATTTACAGCACCACACGTTAATAACTTGGATTTTTTTATTGATATCTGTCTGTGTGTTAAATATCAGTGAGGGAGGCTGTCTTACATATTGTGATTAGCACTTTCAGTGCATGGTCTGTTTTCGATTTTTGTTTTAGAATTTTACCTTCTAATGCACTATGGGCATGCATCCCTTGAAGTTCTGGGTGTGCTACTGGCTGTATTTTTTCGACAAGTAAAAGTCAGAGGGAGAGAGGTAGAGGTTCTGTCAGCATTAGGCTTTGTGAGCCTATAAACATCAGCTTCCAACATAATTTAGAAGTAGGCTAGGTGGGTAGATGCCTCTAGCTAGAAATTTGGCTATGTACGGTATATTTAAACCTGTAATTGCAATGCTATTTATAAATGTATATACTGATACTGTGATCATTTTTTTTTCTGATACATTAACAAAGCCCCCATGGGATTGGCCCAGACTAATGTGAACTTCTCTAATTTCACCAACGTTGAATGAAAAAATGCATGTAAAGCCAAAACCAGCATCAGGGTCACTTATCAGTTTCTGTGGAATCTCCCACTGGCTAGTTGGGCCAGTGATATGCTGCAACCTCGTTACCATGGGACAGAAAGTAAACGGGAAAATCCTAAATTTCAGTTGTCGCCAGAGCAGAATAGAGAAAAAAATTTCAACTAGGGAGACTTATTCTGATGATAACTATCAAAGAGCCATGTCATATGGGCAGTACCGGAACATGGTTTTCCAGCACCCAGGACAAGGATCCAGAATGGCATCCTTTTATTAATATATGTTGTAGAATGGGTGTACCACCCTGCGTCCATTTTTTGCCCCTTTGCTTCACTGCTCCCAGGACAATACCCCTCCTGCCCACCCCTTGTCCCATCCCTGCATATGCGGGATCTTGACAGCTGCGTCAAATCAGAATTACTAAGCAACCACTTGCCAGTCTCTATGGAATCACTCCCTCACTAGCCAGGCATTATCATGCCCCCTTGTTAGTGACAAAAACGCTGCATCATTTGGGGCCAGTGAAGGAGTGATTCCACAGTGGTCAGGGAAAAGTCTTCTTGCAAGACTGCTGCAGGCACTAAAGGGAATTCTTTTGTGGGGTACAAACAGCGAAAACAAAAATAAAACTGACAGCGATTTCAAACCTACCGTATCCAAAAATAAAGAAAATAAAAAATTGGGCTTTAAATATACTTCAAATACAACAAATATGGTCAAGTACCATTAATAACCACATTTATTGTCATTAATGACATATTAAGGGTATGGCCTGTACTCTGGCACCGTGAATGCTTCTCTATAATAGATCCCAAATGTTGCTCTATAAGGTATTGATTGAATCCCTGATATATCTTTACAGACCCGCCCCAGAAGAAAAAAAACAATTAAAAGATTAACATAAAGCCATTTCTCTGCTACTCCCTTTGGAGTTTTACTTAGTCGTTGCCTCCCTAGACACCTAAGCCCTACTCTTAACAGCTGGTAATAGGAGCTCTTATTTGTAATTCTTGAAACTCAGTACATGACCCTTACAGTTTGTTATTGCTAGATTGCCTGTATGCTGAAACAGAATCGGCACCTTCATCTACGTTTATGTTCAAAATACTATCAAACTTGCAGGCAGTGTCAGGGGAGGGAAAACTATTATAAACATTGTGTAAGCTACACAAATAGCGAGGAGAAGAAACTAGCGGTATTGACATAAGCCAGCAGATGGCTCTCTTGGTAAATTCAAAGTGAATTCCACTTTGCAAAGGGAATGTTCACTGAGCTTAGAGAATAAGCTGATGTTCAGTTCACTTCAATCATTCAATCAAGCAGTAGCAAAAATCTATTTTTTTTAACTTTCCTTTAAAAATGATTGGTTAAGTGAACACCATATTCGCTAAACTAAGTGAATGTTCACTTTTTAAAATGAATAAATAATTACTTTGTCAGTGGAGCAGCCTTTACTCTTTTGGTAATTTGGTGTAGCAATCAGATATTGAAAAAGCATTTTAAGATATACATTCACTAAACAGAAATCTGGACTAGATTCTCTCCTACTTGTTACATCACCAGTCACACACAACTTTTCAAGGCAGGTTTACCAGTTGCAGACCGGCTGCCGTGGCTTGACGGTGGCAACTTGGCTTGTTATCATGAAAGTATTGTGATCTGTGTTCTGGGGGGGCTAGGGAGCGGGTACGGCGGACTCGATGTCCGCGGGTTACCCGCGATCACCCCCCCGGAGCGACAGAACAGAGGTCCGTGTATGTAAACACGGATCTCCGTTCTGACAGAGGGGGAAGGGATGTGATCACAGGTACCCTGTATATGGGAGCCGTGATCACTCCCCTCCCCCAGCCAGCCCAGCCCCCATACAGTTAGAACACACTGAGGGAACGCAGTTAACCCTTACAGCGCCCCCTACAGGTTAACCCCTTCCCTGCCAATGGCATTTACACAGTAATCAGTGCATTTTCATAGCACTGTTCGTTGTATAAATGCCAATGGTCCCAAAAAAGAGTATCAAAATGGTCCGACATGTCTGCTGCAATATCGCAGTCCCGATAAAAATTGCAGATCGCCGCCTTTACTAGTAAAATATAAAAAAAATAAAAACCCCATAAATGAATTCTCATCATTCATAAATGTGGCAACTTTTGCGCAAGCCAATCAATAAACGCTGATTGCAATTTCTTTTACCAAAAATATGAGGAAGAATATAAATCGACCAAAACCGATGAAAAAAAAATGTTTGTTTATATATTTTTTTTGGTTATGTATTTTATACTTCTGATATGGATATATATATATATATATATATATATATATATATATATATATATATATATAATGTATTTATTTATTTTGCTACCACATTTAAGCCCTATCTGTGCCAAACAATCATGTATCATACATTAAGGTGAACTGCAAATGCTAAAAGGTATAATATGTGAAACCCAGACATCACCAAAGTAAAAAAAAGTATGTTCTAGACTGGGGGGATTTGGGGAGAAAAAAGCCTAGGGACTCAAATGGTCCAAAAAGAAGCCTTAAGATGCATGTAGCACAACTTGCCAGTTCAGAGCTTGTTTTTCATCCAGATGTATATTTTGTGCACCTGTTCACCCCCTTTTTTTAAGTTGTTTGTAATCTAGGACAGATATTCTTGAATGCACTTGTTTTTAGACTTCTTGCAGTCTCTAAAATTAAGAAAGCCTGATGTCAATGGTAACAATTCTGACAGCCTCATCCCTTAAAGTGTATCTAAACCCAAAACCAAAAATGTGATAAATTACAGATTACTAGCTCTTGCTGTGGTGGTTGCATTTGTTTAATTTTTTTGTAAGCTTCTTATTTTCACATGGTAATCCTGCAAATAACACACTTCCTGTCCTTGGGTGGCTACGTCACTCCTCCACTGTATTCATGGAGTGAGCCATGGTTGTCACCCTAGGCTGCTTTTCTGATATTGACTACAAAGCTGTTCTTATCTCTTCATCTCCATTACATCGGGGGCAGAGCAATTGGTAGTTTATAGAAAATAGCTATAAAGGAAGATATTCTTCGGTGCAGCTCACAGGAAGTGACACGTACACATTTCTGCCAAGATCAACAGGTATTTTCTGAAAATGTTCTTATCTTTAAAATAAAATAAAAAATTCAATGCAGCCAGCACATCTAAAGATACTGTGGTTTATTTACTAAAGCTGGAGAGTGCAAAAGCGGGCTCACTTCTGCATACAAACCAATCAGATTCCAGGTTTTATTGCCAAAGCTTAATTGAACAAGCTGAGATTAGAAGCTGATTGATTTTACACTCTCCCGCTTTAGTAAATAAACCTCCATGCAGTATATATCACAATTTTGTTCTTGAATTGAGTTATACTTTAACCACTTCAGCCCCTGCAAAGGATTTCTCAGTTTAGGACCAGAGCACTTTTTGCAATTCGGCACTGCGTCGCTTTAACTGACAATTGCGCGGTCGTGTGACATTGTACCCAAACACAATTTGCGTCCTTTTTTCCCCACAAATAGAGCTTTCTTTTGGTAGTATTTGATCCCCTCTGTGTCATTTCTGATCACCGCCATAAACAAAAGAATAGCTACAATTTTGCAAACAAAAACAATATATCTGTCGGTTCTGGTGCGCAACACCCTCCCTCCCATTCCCCCTTTTTCAGAGTACTACTCAGCACATTATTCTCCATAATCACCCATTACTTATCTGGGGTATGCCCCCTTTTCTTGGCATATCAACCAGATGACCAAGGTACACCTCAGGTCTATTTTATGTTGTAAGTCTCGTTGCGTGTTTACGTGATCCACATTTGTCTCGGCCATAGGGACACGACTATATATATATATATATATCATCTGGTTCACCACTGCTGGTTTGTTTCCCTCCCCTTTGGCCACAGCGGGGAGACCAGGGTCTAGCAGTGCTTCCTGGGACATGTAGTCCTGGAAGATTGGCAACCCCTGTGTTGTCCACAAGAGCAGGCTGCAGCCCCCAGCATGCACTCTGCTGGGGGGAGAGAGAGAGCCTGGAACCTGGGAAAAATCTGAGGGAGTAAGCGCTACAGGAGACAAGAAAAAGAGAGGACTGTGCTGGAAGAAGCAGGGAGAGAGCCACTCTGTACCCACCCCACCAGAGAGAGAGCCACGCTGTACCCACATGACCAGAGAGTGTGCCACACTGTACCCACACCACCATAGAGAGCCATGCTGTACCCACACCACCAGAGAGAACCATGCTGTACCCATACCACCAGAGAGAGAGAGCCGCACTGCTGCCCAGCACCACCAGAGAGAGAGCGATGCTGTACCCACACCACCAGAGAGAGCCATGCTGTAACCACACCACCAGAGAGAGAGTCATGCTGTACCCACAACACCAGAGAGAGCCACGCTGTACACACACTACCAGAGAGAGAGCCACGCTGCTGCCCAGCTCCACCAGAGAGAGAGCCACGCTGTACCCACACCACCAGAGAGAAAGCCACGCTGTACCCACACAACCAAAGAGAGAGCCACGCTGCTGCCCAGCACCACCAGAGTTAGAGAGACATGCTGTACCCACACCACCAGAGGGAGAGGCATGCTGTACCCACACCACCAGAGAGAAGGTCAAACTGCTGCCCAGCACCACCAGAGAGAGAGCCGCACTACTGCCCAGTGCCACCAGAGAGAGAACCATGCTGCCCAGCACCACCAGGGGGAGAAAGACTGAGCCACTGCCAGTTCACACAGCCATGCTACACAACCGACCAGAGCCAGCCTGGGCCAGAGAGTTCGAACGTCCAGCCAGGGGGATCATTGCTGCAATTTTGCTGGGTCTGGTAAAAAGGGAATGTTGGCCATTATCCACTACTGTTCCTATGGACTGGGCCAATAGGAAGTGCATAACCTGCTATCCTCTAACGCTAATGCTACCTGCAGGCCTTATCAACTGCTGCAACACGTGCCAACAAGCTCCAATGCTGGGCTGCCGACCCAAAAATAGGGGAGTGGGGGTGACACTATATTTTACCGCGCCAGGTGACAGCAACTCTAGTGATGCCACTGGTTGTTTGCCACCCCCCCCCCCCCCAAAAAAAAAAAAAACTCTTGTTTTAAAACAGACATCATCAGACACTCACAGAGTTCATTTCCCATTGCTTATATCACCCTAAATGTTTGTATTCCTGACATATTATTGGATATATTTTTTTCTTCACACAACTAATTTATAGTAAAAATGTATTACCACTTTAAGTGTAACTGAAGTCAAAATTTGCTGTTTTTTTTACTTTTAGATAAAATGAAGAAGGATTAGAACACCTGTCAGTTTTTTATTGCTGTCTGTTCCCCGGTTAGAGAAATTCACTCTCTCTATTTGTCCGGTTTACCGTTATTATCGAAAGTGAAATTAAAAGAAAACCCCAAGTTTTAGGTTGACATTAGAACACTAATAGAGGGGAAATGTTCCAATAAGGACTCTAGTCATGGTGACCCTGGTGACACACCGGGATTCCCTCACTCTGTAGGTGTAACACCCTCCTAGACAGATTCTAGAATCAATTAAACTTAGTGCTGGCTCACTGTGGTTAGTGGGACTGTGTGTGTTTTAGTTCTGTAAATTTAGGTTGCCCCACTGTATCCAGTGCAGCTGCAATTGATTAGTTAATTCTGTTCAGTGTTCTCAGCTGCTGCCAGTCTGATAGCTCCCTCTGCTTTCCAGAAATCAGTAGAACTTTCTGTATTATTGGTGTGGAGCTATGCAGATGGCAGCATTAATATTTTTAAAGCCCTGGACAATCCCTGGGAGCAGGGCCCTGAAGGCTGCTGGGAGACTGTATATATTCTCTGGGCACACTGAGGTGTCCGTTTATGAAACTATGATCAGCGGTGATACCAAGGATCACCGCTGATCACAGTTCATTTTCGGTTTATGAAGAAGAGATAATTGAGGGAGAACATGTTCTCCGCTGATTATCTCTACACACGGAGAAGCTGTAACTTGCTGACACAGAAACGGTCAGTTAATGAAGCTGCGATCTCCGCACTTCACTGGCGATCTGGGCCAGAATTCACACTCCCTGATTCACCAGCTCAGAAGTGGGGGGTGACTTCCTCCTGCCTCGTTCAGACCCCCCCAACACAGTAGCCATGTCCCCCTGCCCTGTATATGTGTATATATATATATATATATATATATATAATGTGTGTGTATATATACCTATATATAATGTATGTGTATATATGTGTATATATAATGTGTGTGTGTGTTTATATATACATATATAGTCTCCTCCGAGAATGTCCGTTACTGAGCAGTGATAATTTATCACTGCTTTAATAAACCAACATCTCTGTGTTTCTGTGAATTTCTGGTACCGTAATTCCGTTAGGGCTACCATAAACTGAAACCCAGATGAGAGAGATCTCCTCTGTGAATACTGGAGAATGAAGCAGTGGATTTTTTTCCACTGCTTCATAAATGGACACCTGGGTTCACTTTTTTTTTCCTGGAGATATCAGTCTAGTTTGAAGAGCTTGCTGCCCTCCAGGGTAGTGCTGCCATGTGCTTGTTGTTCGTGAGGTCTAAGTATAAGTTCTCCAAAAAGAAAAACAACAAAAACAACACCCTAGATTGGTTATTGAGTGTGGCTGACATTGTGTGCCTGGCTGCAGGGCAATCCACTTGGGAAGAACCTGGGAAACCTTCCAGCAGCTCTTACGGGAGCAAGTGCTACATAGAGATTTCCTTTCACTTCCTGTTTTGGCTATTGGACAGAAAGTTGGAAGGAGGCAACAGACTGTCCCCAGACATTCTGCATTCACGGACTGCTGTGAGAGATCGTTGAGACTTTTGGACTGCTGCCAACCCTATTGTGCATGAGAGTCAGATGTGTATTTGCTAAAGGGGACATTGGCTGGTGTCCTGAAGAGCTTAGTCTATCTGATTTCTTGTGAAAGGACTCTTGTTGCCCTAGAGAAAGAAGCCTGCTTTTGAAAGTGTGTCTACTACAGAGTAAAGTCCACCGTTTGCTATATGCAAGGACTTCTGCTTTAGATTAATAGAAAGAAGTACACTGTCCCCAACCTATGCATAATTTCTCTTTTTGGAGTATCCCACAAAATTCACTCAACCCTATCCAAGTTCTCCAAAAGTAAAAACAACCAAAACAACACCCTAGATTGGTTATTGAGAAAAAGTATGGCTTACATGTGTGCTGGAGCAATCGACTTAGGAAGAACCTGGGAAACTTTCCAGCATCTCCTAAGGGAGTAAGCACTACATAGAGGTTTCCACTCACTTTCTGTTTTGGCTATGGAACAGGAAGCAATCCCTGAAAACTCATCTCTTCAGAGAAGCCTATATGGTTCCCACCTAACAACTGTACCAGTGGCGGCCCGTGCATTGAGGGCACAATGGCGCTGCCCCACTAACACCCCTCCATGATACTGGCAATATACCCCCAACTGTGATACTGGCTGTATACACCTACCTGTGATACTGTCTATATAGCCCTATATATACCCCTACCTGTGATACTGGCTATATACCCTCACCTGTGATACTGTCTATATAGCCGAACCTTTGATACTGGCAATATGCCCCACCTGTGATACTAGCTATATACCCCCACCTGAGATACTGGCTACATACCCTTACCTGTGATATTGGCTATATACCCTCACCTGTGATACTGTCTATATAGCCGAACCTTTGATACTGGCAATATGCCCCACCTGTGATACTGGCTATATATCCTTACCTGTGATATTGGCTATATACCCCACCTGTGATGCTGGCTATATACCCCTATCTGTGATACTGGCTATATACCCCTACCTGTGATACTGGCTATATACCCCACCTGTGAAACTGCCTATATACCCCCACCTGTGATACTGCCTATATACCCCTACCTGTGCTACTGGCTATATACCCCCACCTGTGATACTGGCTATATACCCCCACCTGTGATTCTGGCTATATACCCCTACCTGTGATATTGTCTATATACCCCTACCTGTGATACTGGCTATATAACCCCACCTGGGATACTGGCTATATACCCCACGTGTGATTCTTGCTATATACCCCTACCTGTGATACTGGCTATATACCCCTACCTGTGATACTGGCTATATACCTTACCTGTGATCAGGGGAGGGCTGGGCCGGGGGGCAGGGTGGCAATTGCCCCCCAGCCACCCTGACTTACATTCAAAATGGCCAACGGCCACTGCCCGCTCACATTTTTTTCTTCTTGTGGAGGAAGGAAGTAGGGGCCAGGGGTGCAGCCACCAACTAACTGCAGGCAAACAGGGGAGCGCCCAGGGCCGGACCTACCATGGATCCCGCTGGGCCCACTGGGCTGCCTTGGGGGGGTGCCGCCGGATTACACAGAGCGGGGATCTCCCGCTTACAAAGTCCTACCTCCTGAACCAGCTTCTATAATAGACAGCACACTGGTGATGTCTATCATAGGAGCCGGTCCAGGAGGCGGGATTTCATATGACTGCGGCCACCCCAGGTAAGCGGGAGATCCCGCTCTAAGGTTGCATTTGATAGGCACTGGTGAGGCTGCATTGGTGGGCACTGATGAGCTGCATTGATGCATTATTTTTGTTAAACCTCATTTGTTGCTATTAACATTAAATTATGTTACCACATTGTATCATATTTGTCTTACTTCATAACATCAATAGCCGTTCTAAAACCAGGTGGGCATGGATGGTGAGCTGATTCAGTGGTTCAATGGGCCACTTGACTGGACTTGCCCCCCAGGCCTAAGGCTGCCAGCCCTCCCCTGCCTGTGATACTATCTATATACCCCACCTGTGATACTGGCTATATACCCTATCTGTGATACTGGCTATATACCCCATCTGTGATACTGGCTATATACCCTACTTGTGATACTAACTATATACACCGACCTGTGATACTGACTATATACCTCTACCTGTGATGCTGGCTATATATCCTACCTGTGATACTGGCTATATACCCCTACCTGTGATACTGGCTATAAACCTTACCTGTGATACTGGCTATATATCCTACCTTTGATGCTGGGCTGTATACTCTTTCCTGTGATGCTGGGGCTGTATACCCTGTCCTGTGATACTGAGCTGTATACTCTGTCCTGTGATTCTGGGACTGTATACGCTGTCCTGTGATGCTGGGCTGTATACTCTGTGCTGTGATTCTGGGGCTGTATACTCTGTCCTGTGATGCTAGGGCTGCATACTCATGTACTGTGATGCTGGGCTGCATACTCCTGTCCTGTGATGCTGGGCTGCATACTCCTGTCCTGTGATGCTGGGGCTATTTACTCCTATCCTGTGATGCTGGCTGTATATTCCTGTCCTGTGGTGTTGGGCTGTATACTCCTGTCCTGTGATGGTGGGCTGTATACTCCTGACACAATATGTGGAATACAGGGGACAGAGTAGGTGGATTCTGTAAGGGGTGTGGCTTATGGGAAGTGGGAGGGGTCAAAAAGGAAGGACAGGGTCTGGTGCCCCCCCCATCCTAAAACTTCACCAGCTGCCAATGAACTGTACATTTATCTTCTCCATCAGCACATCCCCCACAATTATTACCTCTTGTATCTATTGACTTCCCCTCTAAGATTGCAAGCTCTAATGAGCAGGGCCCTCTGATACCTACTGTATTTAGGTGTATTGTATTTGTACTGTCTACCCTCAAGTTGTAAAGTGCTACGTAAACTGTTGGCGTTGTATAAATCCTGTATAATAATAATAATAATAATAAAAAATCTTCCCAGTAGGACACAGAGGGCAAAAAAACTGACAGATAACCCTCCCTTACTCCCTTACCCTATACAACATGGAAACAATTGCCTTTAGATACTTTAAAACTGTAGGCAACCTATCCTCTGCCTCTCTGTAACCCAAAATGACACAGCCAACTGTGTGGGAAAATGCATAATGTAGCATTCAGAGAAAAAAAAACCCGTCTGACCACAGAGTGTTCAAAAAACACCAAGGAAGATCTGTCTTTGTGATTTCATCTTCACAGCTAAAGACAAATTGGGGACCTTTGAGCTGCTTTAAGCAATTTTACAAATTACACATTAGTGACCATAATGAATCCTTTTCCTTCACCAATTTCAATTGCTGGAGCTGCTCAATCCTCTTGTTTTCATAATGTACCTTGCATACGTGGTATAATAGACCTATGAGATCATAACTGAATTAAGTTAAAAATGCATTTACTATTTTGCTACCTGTTGCAAGAAAAGTATACATTTCTCATTAAAGTCGAAGTTTAGTCAAAAAATTAAGTCCTGCCAGATCACTTCAGGCTGGCCCCTTTTGTACGTATAGCTATGTAAAACATTAAAAATAAGTGCCTATATGGTTTAAAATCCAGTAATACACTGTCTCACCCTGCTCTGCACATGCTCAGTTGCTGTATATTTTTAGTGTTTTTTTTTAATTATTAACCACTTTAGCCACCGAAGGATTTACCCCATTCATGCGTCGATTTATCTGATAATAGCGCGGTTGTGCGATGCTAAACCCACAAATAGAGTTTTCTTTTGGTGGTATTTGATCACTTCTGTGGTTTTTATTTTTTGCACTATAAACAACCGTCACTTTTGAAAAAAAAAAAACATTTTTTTTTAAACTTTTTACTATAATAAATATCCAAAAAAAAAACTTTTAAAAACAATTTTCTTCATCAGTTTAGGCCGATATGCATTCAGCTACATATGTTTGGTAAACAAAAATAAGCGTATATTGATTGGTTTTGTGTAAAAGTCATAGCGTCTACAAAATAGGGGGATAGATTTATGGTGTTTTTATGGCATTTTCATTATTCATTATTTTTACTAGTAATGGCAGTGATCAGCGATTTTTAGTGGGACTGCGACATTGCGGTGGACAGATTGGACACTTTTGACACTTTTTTGGGACCATTGACATTTATATAGCGATCAGTGCTATAAAAATACACTGATTGCTGTGTAAATGTCACTGGCAGGGAAGGAGTTAACACTAGGGGGCGATCAAGGGGTTAAATGTGTTCTCTGGGAAGTGTTTTTAACTGTGTGAGGGCTAGACTGACTGTGAGTAGAGAGAGAACACTGTTCCTGATCACTAGGAACAGCAAATCTCTCTTTACTTCCCTGTCAGAACGGGAATCTGTCTGTTTACATTGACAGATCCCCATTTTGCCTTTCTTTACCGCAATCACGGGTGGCTGGCGGACATCGGGGCCACGTGCATCAGCTTCCCTGCCATGCAGTGGGCGCAAGCCTGCTATAGCTGTTTAAAGGGCCGATGTACCGGTACTGCGATTCATGGGAACGCGCCGACCTGCCACTGGATAATGATGGCGGTTTGGTCGACAAGTGATTAATAGACATATGCAGAGCAAAAAAATGTGTTTTGTTTTGATTTGTTATTTAAATAATTTTGTTTAGTTAGATTTGTTTCATTTGTTTCCGAAATTAGTTTAATTTATTCATTTTCGAATAGATTCGAAAAGTTTTCGAATAGTTTTTGAGTTCGAAAAGTTTTCGAATTTATGCAGTTATCAAATTTGAATAATTTTTCAATTTGCAAAGAGAATAAAATAGAATAGAAAGTAAAGGAATTGAATAGAAAAAAAATGAATACAATAGAAAAGAATATAACAGAAAATAAAACAATATAATATAATAGAGTAAACAGAACAAAATAGGATAGAAAATAGAAGAACAACATAGAATGGAATAGAATAGACAGGAATAGAATAGAATAACATAGATTATAACCATCTTCTGAAATTGGAATAGAATAGAAAAGAATAGATTTAAAAAAACAATAGAACAGAACAGAAATAATATAACCATTTTCCAAAATTCTAATTCAATCAATTCAAATTTGAATAGATTAGAAAAGAATAGAGTGGAATAGAATAGAAAACAGCACAATAGTATAGAAAAAACAACAGAATATAACAGAATAGAATGAATATAACCTTCTTCCTATTCTAATCTATTATTTTCTATTCTATTCAAATTCAAATTGATTCTATTTGAATTTTGGGAAATGGTTATATTCTTTCTACTCTATTGTATTCTATTGTTTTTTTTTAATTCTATTATTTTCTATTCTATTATAATCTATTCTATTCTTTTTTTCTATTCTATTCTATTATTTTCTTATGTATTCAAATTAAAATTTATTCTATTTGAAATTTGAATTTCAGAAGATGGTTATATTCTTTCTTTATATTCTACTCCATTCTGTTCTTTTATTTTCTATTCTTGTTCAAATATTTTATTGTAAAGAAAATAAAAGGGTACAAAGTGTACAAAGGAGTAGGCAAGCATGCCTAATATTCAGTTAACAGTTATAATACAGTAAGGTACTTTTTCATAGGGATAGAGGGTTAATATCCCCCGTCTGTCTGAATGTAAGGTGTTGGAAACAATACTGTTATTTTATTATTATTAGACTGGATATACATATAAATTTGTAGTCCGCAACTAAGTTAAGGAGCAGGAGGAATTACAGAACTGTCCTTGGCTTAAGTTGGTGTTGTTTAACCAACAGTTGATTGACAACCAATTTGTTGTGGTTGAATTCGGTTCCTGTCAAGACATTAAGGAGGACGAGGAATTGAATCAACGCCTGATGTTTAAATATACATATAGGTCAGATTATTATTATTTTATTGTCATAACAAAGGTTGTGGAATGTAAGTCTGTCTGCCCCCTATAATTGGGAGATAGGGATACTTTTTCATGGAATGACATAATATTGACAATTGACTTATAATCCGTACGAACGGATGAGGAAACATGTGAAACATGGGAAAATAAAAGAAATGTTATTTTATAAACTTGTTCTTATCTTTTATTTTCTTGTCTTACCTCATCTTATATTTCTTTCTTATATTGGTAGAAGACTTTAAGTTTAAAGTTTATCTTATTTAAAATTAAACTTATGTATTCTTTTATTATCTTATCTTATCTTTTTTTC
>BLSH010000129.1:182631-202319 GCA_018402905.1 Glandirana rugosa
GGGGGGGGGGGTTACATCTGTTAAATTTCGAAATATTACTAGTTACTGCTAGTAAAATTTTGACTTCAAATTAGACAATAATAAAACGAAAGGACCAATGAGGGGAAGGTGGTTGTATGATTACTTTACAAGAAAGGCGAAAGTAATGTCTTGCCCAAAATCTGGGTCACTGTATACAGATCAATCTGATCCAGAGACACAAAGAGATACCCTACGTCTGTCCAGTACCGACTTACCTCTCCGATCTTCCCACGAAATGTATTGAAGGACTTTTGTTGGTCGAGTCAATAGAAACCCGGGAAACTTCACCTCTTTTGTAACCGTCCAATTCAGTTTTAAAATGATCGTCATTGATCATTATAAAGCTTTAAATTGTCTACATTGGGGGGGGGGGATCACTTATACAAGTAGCATCTTACAGCCACTCTTTCTGCTGTGTGCTGAAAGCGGCAGGAGTCAATAGAACCTTCAACAGATGTCTGTAAGTGAATTGTATTGAGCCTCATAATGTAAAAAGGCTACAAAAAGAAAATGTAATACACGTGTAAATATATATATATATATATATATATATCAGGGGCGTAACGACAGGGGTTGCAGGCGTTGCAATTGCAACCAGGCCCCATGCTCCAGGGGGCACGTGTGCCTCCCTTGTAGACCTGGATAGGAGGGATGGCGGAGGTGGCATTTAGAGGAACCAATCTCCTCCATTTTCCTCCTAATGGAAGAGATTGGTTCCTCTATATGCTGCCCCCGCCCCTCCTATCCAGTTTACTTGCCTTCTGCTGTTCCCAGGGTCCCTGTGTGCTTCCCTGGTCCCCCCCCCCCCCCCCCCACACACAGAGCTCCTGTCTTCCCCCTTCCTCTCTCCTGTCAGCTGCTGTAGAAGATGTGTCATGATGGAGAGATGGGAATTGGTCAGTAAATTTGTCATTTACTGGCTCCTTCCTTTTCTGAATGGACAGAACCAGTGATTAGTACCAATTAGTTCATTCATAACTGAAGTACAGTAAACTGTTTTTACTATACTTCCATTTCTGAATGAATGGGAGGCTCAGTATTCAACTATTCCTGTCCATTCATTCTGTGCAGCTGAGGCTACACAGATGGAGATTGAGGGCTGAGGTTTGTTTATAGCCCTGATATATCATCAAAGCCCCCCAACAGAGCTCCTAAAACAATTGTAAAAAAATAATAATAATAAAATTGTAAAAGAAATAAAATTAAATGGTAAAAAAATAATAAAATGAAAATAAAAGTTAAAAACTACTGACACCATTGAGGGAACTATCAGGACTGCAAAGGTTGCAATTGCGACCGGGCCCTGGCATTTCACCACCATGGGGAGGCCCGAAGATGGCAGTAAGGGGGCCCGCTGCAGAACTTGTGAAAGGGTGCCGCTGCGGGACCGTAATAAAGGGACCTGTGATGGGAGTAAAGGGCCCCGGGATCAGCGAGAAGAGGGAGGGGCCCTTGCCAAGGGTCAGGGGGCCCTCTTAATTTGTTACACCGGGGCCCTGAAGGTTCTAGTTGTGCCTCTGATATATATATATATATATATATATATATATATATATATATATATGTTATTAATGCAATATTCACATAATGCTATTGTACTGAAAAGTCTGAAAATAATGTTAAATGTTAGAACCTGATTTCCTCAGACAAGGATTATTCTGATTTAGCTTAAGGTGACATTTTTATCTTTAGTCCATATATTTAT
Organism: Glandirana rugosa; assembly: GCA_018402905.1. Taxonomy (NCBI): domain Eukaryota; kingdom Metazoa; phylum Chordata; class Amphibia; order Anura; family Ranidae; genus Glandirana; species Glandirana rugosa. Next base: position 184,358 of record BLSH010000129.1, read on the forward strand.
GCTCGTATGTCTACTAACCACATTGAATTACTCCAAGGCTAGTCACTCTCAATGAATATATCAGTTAGACAGAAGCTTTTTGGCAACCTGTCCTGTACTTAGCCCTGAAAGTCTGGATGAGTTATGCTGTAACAGATACAAATGATTGTCTTTTTTTCTTCCACACAAATGGTATTTAAATTATCGTGACCAAATCATGCATCACAGAGAGGTTCTAAACCGATATTTATGTGTAACTGGCAGAACTTTTAAGTGCAGGAGTGATATAGGTAATACAATTTCATACACATCTGAAATTCATTTTACTAAATGGAATGTAGATAGATCATTACTGGTGACCCAAGTGGTGAAGGTAGTGTTGTATCATGTATTATAGTCAAATGAATGAAGACTTTGGACAATCACACACACTACAATATATAAGAAAAACATATGTTTAGAGGATTACCTTTTCAAGTGATCCTATAAAGTTCCCAGCTTTGGGAGTTGTTTTATAAAGAGAGGATGCATCTGCTTCCAGAAGGTCCTATAGTTAGACTGAAATAGCACATACAATTTCATTGACCATCCTGAATGTCTGGCTTCGGAAATTTCTTCTGAGTGCTCTATCATACTTTCAGTAGATGAAGAGACTTTAGATTGAATCACTGCATGCTTCAGCTCTCTCCAGAGTTAATTACAGCATATAAAGCACCCAATGTGATGCGCTACATAAAAAAGATACAAAACACATTTTCGTGGTATAACATGTCACTGAAACCAGGATAAAATTCTATTGTGGAAATACTCAAGCTATCTGCAGTTCTTTTTGTAAATGCTAGACCAATTTTTATGTTTTATTTGTTATTGATTATGATCAGAACCAAAAACACATTCAAAATCAAGAATATAATGTTGCATACTAATGTATGTATTTATATATGCAACCAACAGGTGGTGCCCTTGGCTCCTTTTCACACATTTTACAAGGTCTCCACAGCTCAATGTTTATCAAACTTTTTTGTCTTGCGGCGCACCAAACAGATCAAAAATTTTCATGGCACACCTGAAAAGAAAAAACAATTTTTGTGATGAATAACTTATTTATTTTTACATATATATTTCATTTTAAATTGAATGTGAAGGATGTCTGCTTTTGAGAGCAAATGAGATTGAAGCAATTGTAATCTTCTTTGTACTTTCCCTTGCTTCCTCGCTTTTCATTTAACAATTTCTCTTTCAGAGTTCCAGACTTGATTAAGTATTTCTCTATCGCTAAACAATGAACAAACTTTATTTATAAGCATCAACGTTGGAATGGAACGGTCTCTATTATTATAATATAATTAGAGTGATCGAGTTCTCCCAAGATCTTGCACAAATCTCACGTTAAGAAAGGAACCAATGAATGACAGACTGACAGAGATTACGTTTTTATATATGTTACTTTTTTAACTTTTGTGACATTGATTTACCATTTAATTTTTCGATATGTTCAAGGTTTCAAAATACTAGCAATTTTAAATATTTTTCTAAACTCCCACGGCACAACTGCAAATCTCACGCAGAACACTAGTGTGCCACGAAACGCAGTTTGGGAATCAATGCCATAGCTCCTATTGAAGACCAGTGTTTGCAGCAATTAATGGCTCAAGGTGAAATTTACACACACCCAACTAAGTCAGACCCATGACTCATCACCCCTCTGTTCAGCACTAGCGGGCATACTAATCAAAGTCAGGATTCATGAAAGCAGAAAACTTCTGCTTCTGCAGGAAACATTATCTGAAGAAAAATAGAATTTGACTGTCAAAGGCTACAAGTCTATCCAGACTCATTGCTCAATCAATATAGTGTACAGTATATGAAATTTTATTCAGTTGCATGGACCTTCCTGCATAGCAACCAAGTTTCTTGGATTGGAATGGATTGGATTGGAGATTTGATAGAATTATTTTACACATAAATTGCAACTGACATAGAATCAACATTTTTGTACACTTTTACACATGTACAAGTTATCCAAATAGAATCATGGTACCCACTGACATGATGATATTTATATAGGGTTGCTGTATACAGCCAACGTGCATTTGTGAACCTTCTTGTGCAGTGTATAGCAATTTTAATTTTCTTTATCAAAACAAAATATTTCAATATCTTTACCAAAAGAATGTATTTTGGAAGCATGAGACTTGTTTGAATACAGTAGAAGTGTGCACATAAATGGTGGGAAAAAGAGTTTGTTTTGTGCTTTTATATTCTTGAATCACACATTGATTTCACATACTTCATGTAGAGATCTCTGGATGTGCTCAAACACACAGGGGTTAATTTATTAGAATTGAAGAGTGCAAAATCTGTTGCAGCTGTGCATGGTAACCAATCAGCTTCTAACTTCAGCATGTTCAATTACCCTTGTCAACCACTTTAACCTACAGGTAAGCCTATAATAAGGCTTACCTTTAGGTTCCCTGCATATCTCCCAAATCTGCACGGTTTAGGAGATATGCAGTGTACTGTGATGTGCCTACGTCATCGGGCACATGCGCAGTGAAGAAATGGCCTCTGTGCTGTTCCTTCACTGTGATCGTGCCGAGACTGGCGGCTCCCATGCGCGCATGTGCGGGAGTGACGTTACACGACTCTGGCCAGTCACAGAGCCAGAGATCGCGGCCCCAGAAGGAATAGGGGCAGAAGATGGACGCGGCCTGGATCGGGGACATTGCGGGCTTCCAATGCAGGTATGTGGCACATAATGGGCTAATATGCAATGCATAGTAGCCCATTATGCTTACATTGCAGGGTAACATAGAGGAAGTAAACCCCATCAGAGTTTACTTCCTTTTTAAGCTTTGACAAAAAACCTGGAAGCTGATTTCTATGTAGAGCTGCACCAGATTTTGTACTCTCCATGTTTAGTAAATCAACCCCGGAGTGTGACTACTATAAGGAGAGCTCACTTGTCCAGCTGAATTCTTTATTTTTTAATTTATTAAGACAGCAACGTCCTTGACTAACTTTGCAAGGTGGAGATAGGGATCATACAAATCCCTAGGAAATAAAATAAGGTTTTAAAAAAGTCAGTATAAGCCAATGTGATTCAAAACCCCAAGTATGCAGTAAAAATCTGAAAACTCCCTTTTGGATGACCTCTCATATTGTCAAGTGTTAAACTTAAAGTGATTATAAATGATCACCTTGTAAAAAAACCTATTCAGTTTAAAATAGAAATGAAGGGCAAAACATTTTTGTATAGATATTAAAAAACATTATAAATACATAGTTTCCCTTTTTTAAGTGATCACATTCTCTCTTTTCTCAGCTACATAAGAGCTGGGGTAGGAGAAGCAGCAGCAGCACACTGACCTTCCCAGTGAATGGCTGTGCAGGGGGGGGGCGGGGCAGAACAAGTCTGATTGTTGCAGGAGAGCAGGCTGAGTTCCCAGCATACTGTAGCTAGAGAACTGAGTATGGTATGCTCTCCTGCTTAGTGTGGTAAGTTTTTATTAGGAAAGCAGAGGGACTGGCAGGAACACCAGGGATTTCACATAAAGGAAGCCATACAAAGAGAACAGGATACTTTCTCATACACAGGGCTGGTGCAAAGATTTTTGACACCCTAGGCGAAACCTCATTTTGCCCCCCCCCCATTGGCTCCACCCCTGACTCCATCCCCTTTGCCCTGCCCATGTGACAGGAGGCGGCGCTATACAGGAAGCATCGGCTCTGCTTCCTCTAGCGCTGGCTCCAGTGCTACAATGCGCCTCTAATTACACTATCGGTCGGACAGAGCAGCTGCCTGAGACTGAGTTAGTTACATTCTGCAGCCTCCAGAGCATGTAGACGCAGAGGAAAACCAGCGGCCTAGTGCCCCTAGGCAGCAGTGTGCCCTAGGCGGCTGCCTTGTTTGCCTAGTGGTAGCACCGGCCCTGCTCATACAAGTACATGGTACAGCAGGCATATATCAGGAATATGAAGTGTTGGGTTAACAAACAATTTAACAGAGTATCATATCATAAAATGTAGCATTAAAGCCCAACTAAACTTTTTTGGAGATGTGTTGGATAGCGTACACAAGAGTTAACACCTTTGCCAAGTTTTTATTGTTGCTTGTGACCCCATTAGGGTGCTTTTTCTTAATTTCCTGTCTGGTCGCTGAAATGGATAAAAAAGTAAATCTCTCCACTGTGGGTTCATATACCTACAAAATTACTTTTCTTTTAGTAGTGTGAAGAAGTTATTAGCTAACTGAGTAAGTAACAAATGCAAGCTTTTAGCCATGGTGTAGGATTGTTTTTATTCCTAGGGCAACAGAAGGAGATACAAGTCCTTGCCAAATCATGGGTGTGTTAAGCTGGCTGGTAGTAAACCCACAGTAGGATAACTTATTCTTTTAAACCAGAACATTTCAGCTGGATAGATAAAAGATGCAAAAACAGGATACTTTTCAGTTATGTGTAGGCTCATTTACTAAAGAAATGTAAAATCTTCACACAAAAATGTGTGAATATTGATTTGATTATACAGTAAAATCATGTTAAAAGAAAATTCATGTTTACTTATTTCATCTGCACATGATTGGATAATTAAAATTAATATTTACACAATTTATTGTGTGAAGAAACTCAACCCTTTTTAGGAAATGAGTCCAACATGTTTCATGGAAGCATACCCCAGGTTATTACATCAATAAGTCTACAATGTCTACCATCAACATGGGCAATGCCTGCACTCTTGCGGTTATGCCCATGTTTCAGCCCTCCCATACAATGGTGATATGTGTTCCAGTGACAACTGCCTAAAAGGGGACATCCACAATGGAACATGGACAGCAAAAAGTATGCCAGAAGGGTTTTTAACCCTTCCTTACTCTATAAATCAGAAAGAAAGAAACGTTTTGGATGTATATACACTTTAAAGTGGTTGTGCAGTAAGGTAAAAAAACTTCTGAATGCAGCTTCCCTGGCAGCCCCCTTAAATACATACTTGAGACCAATCTCGATCCAACAATGTGCCCAAGAGCTGAGGCTCTCTCACTCCCAGTGTTGCCAACTTACCAGATTGAAATTTACTGACATGACACCCAAAATTTACTGGCATAGCCAAGTTTTTATTGGCATTTCCAGAAGTTACAAAATTACAGTATAAACTGCAAATTTCAGTATTTAGGGTACAAACAAGTACAATATGCAATTGGCAATGTGATTTAAGATAGGTATTAGGGTAAAAAACATATTCCTTATTTTATTTTTGATATAGTAAGTAAGTAACTCAGGGACAGGGCAAGAAATTAGAATGGGCAGGCACACATGAAATTGACTCTCAAAGTGACACTGACAGCAGTGTGCAGCAACACAGATGATGGTGACACCTCACTGACATGACACGTTTCCTTCTACTGAGTCACAGTGAAAGTCTTTCTCCTTTCCAGGTGGTCCCTTCAGTCTACTCCAGTCCTAACAGCACTGACAGTCGTGCTCCAGGCTAGCCCTGCTCCCATCCTGCAGATCCACACACGAGGCTCTGGATGCTCCTCTTGGCTCCCTTGCACCATGACATCACACGACACGCTAAGGCACTGCTTCCGTCAGGCGCCACCAAAACACACTGTAACAGGCGTCCGGGTGTGTCACAGCCATATTTTTTACTGGCAACTTTTTCCTGTAACTGGCATTTACTGGCAGGAGAAAAGTGCCTGTTTTTTATTGGCTGTCAGCAAAAATACTGATGGTTGGCAACACTGCTTGCTCCCCATTGGCTCAGATGCAGCAACAGGAGCCATTGGCTCCCGCTACTGTCAATCAGATCCAATGGAAAGGGAGCAGGGGGCGGGGCTGAGCCCCACTCTGTGTGTCTTATGGACATACAGAGCAGGGCTCAGGAGTTAGTATGAAGGAATGCCACCATAGCAAGCAGCACTCGGCAGGGAGAGGAGTCAGGAGCACCGGCGGGGGACCTGAGAAAACAAAGCAGGTAAGCACAGAGCAGGTAAGCATAACATTTTAGTTATTTTAAAACAAAAAAGGAACCTTTAATATTTAATATAGCCTTTTCAACTTGCCTACATTGCCTATCATTTTAATATCCATTGCAATTTGTGAAGTTTTCTCTGTGTTTGACCTAAACACAAGAACACACATGTCTATATGTGTGTCCTAACACACATTATAGGGAAAAGTGATTTAGGTATTACGGACAAATGCAATTTATCATGTGAATTTAATAATCAGCACTGTCAACATCTGAAACCGAGACAGGAGCTGATGATGAATTAACAAAGAATCTATTTCTACAAAGCAGATAGCTGCATCAGGATGTTGCAAAGAGAATGAGGTAACTTGCAAAAAAAGTCTTTTCTAATAGATTCTTAAATAGATTGTTTTTCCAGCTTGAAATAACACCACAGCAAGCCATTACAAGCTCCCACACTCAGCATCCCAATAAGCAGTGCACCATCAGCAGCTTGGATTACATAGGGAGGTTGATAGTAAAAAGAGATTTGTATATGATAGATTTATTTCCGAGTTTTGGCAGCCCTACAGCAAAGAAGCAACATAAGAACCATCATCAGCCAGGACTAGGAAGCTTAAGCTGATGACCATGAGTATAGAGACACTTTTACCATTTACTATGACTTGTAGTCAGCATGGCCAGGGACAGGTGTGTTGGACAGTCACTGAGTGGTGGGTTTATAATAGAATATTACTATGAGGAATGTGGAAGATGGAAACAATCAGCATCAGATCATCAATTTTTGGAATGGTAATTGCTCAAGGGGTTAAAAAAGACTCATTATAGCTTTTTTGTGTAGCAATTCCACAGAAAAATATTATGGACTTTTGACCTGCACCTCACATGAAGGCCAATAATGAAGAGCTATTTTGTATATACATATACAGTATATATATTTTTTTTAGTATGCATTATCATTGACTGCCAAACTTGCTTTTTTTACCACAGCCAAATAGTTGTGGTTAACGAGGAAGTAAACTCATTTTCCCCCTTTCCTGCAAAGTAAAGGCACACATTATGTGATACTTACCTCCAAATGAAACCCGCATTGTCCCCACTGCAGGCAGCATCCATCTTCGCCCGTCTTTCTTCCAGTGCTGCGGACTCCGGGTCTGTGACTGGCCAGAGCCGTGGGACATCACTCCCGCAAATGCGCGCCGAAACCACAAGTCATGGCACTCACTCCTGAAGAAACGGCACGGGCGGCCATACCTTCAGAACGCATGCGCCGATGACGTCATCGGCGCAGTATACAGTAGATATCTGTATACATCATTGGCAAATGTTTAGGAGATATTTACAGTATCTATAGGTAAGCCTTATTCTAGGCTTACCTATGGGTACAAATACTGCATGGAGGTTTACAACCTCTTTAAAGTGTGTCTCTAGGCAAAACTTATTTTGTTTGTAAAGCGGCACTAAACCGCACCAATTTTTTTTCAACCCTGCAAGGTAAAGGCATAATGTGCTATTATGCATCACATAGTAGCACATTATGAAATACTTACCTTAGAACAAAGCCCTCCAGTGCTGCGCTGTCACCGCTGACAGGTGCATCCATCTTCATCCGGTCTTTCTACGGGGTTCGCATCCTCTGGCCTTCTGCGCACAGGAGTCACGGACCGCGGCACGATGTTCTGAAGGGACGGCACGGGTATACCGTCCTTTCAAAGCACATGCGCCGATGACATCACCTGCTGCATGCAGTGTGAATATCTCCTAAACAGTGCAGGTTTAGGAGATATTCACTGTACCTTCAGGTAAGCCTCGTTATAGGCTTACCTGTAGGTACAACATAAAACTAAGGGTTTACTTCCACTTTATTGGTGTGGAGAAGGGTTACGCCATCTGTCAGATTTTTATTGCTGTCTGTGTCCTCATTGGGGGAATTCATCACTCTGTTTCTCCTGATGATAACGTCACTGAATCAGAAAGTGAAGGAAATCCCAAATTTTATAGCGATCCCCAGAACCAATGAAGACAGCTGTTCTCTGTCTAAGAGAATTCCCCTAACAGTGGGAGATTTCCTCTAATTTTTTATTGTGTCTCTGGGACAGAAAGTAAAAAGAGAAACGCAAACAGCAAGAAATAAACTAGGAGGGGTTTTAACTCTGCTCTAACTGAAACAGAAAAAAAGTTTGGGCTATAGATATTCATTAAGGGCCCACTTGGACTTTTTTTTTTTGAAAATTCTTTTTATTGGGTTTCAAGTTAAGATACAAAACAGAGCTTATCGGGCATACGCAGACTTTGTTCAAATACATCACAGTATAACAAACATTATAAAATTAACAGTAGTACCGCTATTGGCACTAGAACAAAACTACACGCTCCAGTAACCTCTGAGATTGTTAGAATGTTGTAGGTATCAGCTACTCAGGGATAGTATTAGTCCACATTTAATAAGATGGAAGTCACACTTATTAAACATGTGGGTTGGATGTGGGTTCAACAACTTATACATAGCCACCCGGTCGTTTGTAATGTAATCTACTAATTAGGAGATTCAGGCTCAGTGTTAGTAGACAGGTCCTCTACCCAAATATCCTATACCTTGTGGATTTTTTTAGGGCATCCTCTCGCTAAATAGGTGGCCTTGTACAGTGGTAAATTGACATTAATTAATTTTTTCCACAAGGTAAGGGTTGGTGCAGATGAGTATTTCCATTGGAGAAGAATAATTTTCCTTGAGTAGAACAAAATAATCATATCAGCACCCTGGAGGCACAAAGATGAGCCAGAGTATCCACCAAACCCAGCAAACAAAGCTCCACTGTCCGGGGTACATGAATAGTGGTCACAGAGTGTGTGACCGAGACCACCTCTTCCCAGAAATTTTGAATATTAGGGCATTGCCAAAATATGTGGATAAAGTCTTCTGAGTCCGCTGCACACTGCCAACACTCCGCAGGGACGGAGAGATATATTTTGTGTAAACGTGAAGGTATGAGGTAGATCCTATGAAGGATTTTATATTGAATCAACCTGTCCCTTATGGAAACCAACTGTAGAAAGGAGCATTCCCATATTTCTTCCCAACCTTCATCATCCAAGTTAGGGATGTCCAGTACCCATTTAGATTTAAGAGCTTCCAGCCCGAGTGGACAGAGGGAGACATGGTCTTATAGATAGTGGAGAGGGGTTTAGTAAGGGTATCATCTCTGAGTACTTACTCTAGGGTCAAGGTATAAAAAGTTACTGGTTGCTGTTTGAATTGTATTTGAAAGGCATGTTGTAGATATCTAAAAAAGGTATACATTTCATATTGTCAAAAAGTGCATCTAAATTTAAGATGCAATATTCCGAAGTATTCGAGGAAATCTCAATACCTAAGTATCTGATACTGGATGAACATAATAAGGGTAGGGTAGGATCAGCTGCATGTCGTGCCTCTCTATCAATAAAAATTGTGATTTTCCCCAGTTAATTTGTAGTCCCGAATAAATGGAAAATTCAGACAGTATACGTAACACTTCCTTAAGAGATGGTCCTTGGTCATTCAAAAATAATATGAGATCGTCTTCATACATGGCTATCTTTTCTACTAAGGTTCCCACACAGATGCTGACAACAGCAGAGACCCTCTTTATGGCCACTGCCACCAGCTCCATCACAATAGTGAGTATAGCTGGAGACAATGGGCAACCTGTCTTGTTCCCCTCCTAACTGGAAAGGGTTCTGAAAGCTCGCCATCTAATTTAACGTGGGCCAAAGGGCAGGTGTAAAGTAATTGTACCCATTTCAAAAACCGGGTCCAAACCCCATAGTCTACAGCACTGAGAGCATATTTTATTACCGGAAATGGAGTGTATAGCTGCTTCAATTTCATCTAAAGAAATGGGTGTGTCAAGAAGCACTACTTATTCTGGTGAAAGTGTGAGGAGGTCTAGGGTACTGAGTAATTCCTTGATAGAGTTTTTGTACAGACCCGGTACTGCTGAATACAACTGACTAAAATAATCGGTGAATTCAAGTAGAATGATAGTGGAATCAGATGTTACAGTATCATCTGCACAGTGTATGTTCGAAATTACCGCTTGGAACCTATGTTCCGCCACCAGTTTAGCCAGAATTTTACAATTTCTGTCCTGCAAATCAAACACCCTGCCAGCCACAAAGCGCATATTTAAATGCGTAGCCAGAGCCATATGTAAAGACAATTCACGTCTCGTCTGTACAAGTAGCTCAAAGTTGTCCACAGTCAGTGAGCCAGAAAAGGTTTCAGCTGGCTTCACCTCAGATTCTTCCAGGTGTTGTATTGGTGATGACAAATCTTATTTGACTGCTTTAACCAGCTGCCGACCGCCCGTCGTGGCTTGACGGTGGCAACTTGGCTCGATATCGCATATCGCCATCACCTGACGATGGCTGCGGGATCACGGCTCGTGGGCGTGCGCTCATGGTGTAGAGTGGGAGCCAGGGAGACGGTAAGGCAGACTTGATGTCCGCTGGCTACCCGCGATCGCTCCCCCCACTGTGACAGAACGGGGATCCGTTAGTGTAAACAACGGATCTCCATTCTGACAGGAGAGAAGGAGAGTGATCGCATGCTTCCTGTATATGGGAGCAGCGATCACTCTCCACCCCCACTCAGCCCAGGCCCCACACAGTCAGTAACACATCCCAGGGAACACAGTTAACCCTTTGATCGCCCCCTAGTGTTAACCCCTTCCCTGCCAAAGACATTTACACAGTAATCAGTGCATGTTCATGGCACTGATCGCTGTATAAATGCCAATGGTCCCAAAAAAGTGTCCGAAATGTCTGCTGCAATGTCGCAGTACCGCTAAAAATCGCAGATTGCCGCCATTACTAGTAAAGAAAACCCCCATAAATGAATTCTCATTGTTTGTAAACGTGACAACTTTTGCGCAAACCAATCAATATACGCCGATTGCGATTTTTTTTTTACCAAAAATATGAGGAAGAATATATATCGGCCAAAACTGATGAATAAATTAGTTTTTTTATATATTTTTTGGATTTGTATTTTAGCAAAAGTAAGAAATATTGGGTTTTTTGCAAAATTGTCGCTTTTTGTTTGTTTATAGCGATGACCAGAAGTGACATAGAGGTGATAAAATACCACCAAAAAGAAAGCTCTATTTGTGGGAAAAAAAGGACGTCAATTTTGTTTGGGTACAGCTTTGCACGACTGCGTAATTGTCAGTTAAAGCAATGCAGTGCCGAATCGCAAAAAGTGATCTGGGAAATCCTTCCGGGGCTGAAGTGGTTAATAGCATATATATATTCACTCTGGATATGTGCCTTAAAGGCATCCAATATCATAGCTTGTGAGGTAGAGCCCTCTTTCCCAGTATTGGTTAATTTTGGGTGAGACCAATTCTCCCACCCACAGGTCCTGTATCCATTTGGGTACTAAACGCCAGCAATTGAAACTCCTAGCGTCCTTCAAGGCAATACACTGCTCTAGGGGGGCATGATCAGAGAGGCCAGAAGGAAGATAGGATACACTTTTGATTGCATTCAATGCTGATGCATTGCCAAAGGCTAGGTAAATCCGGGAACCCGATTTATGGGTAGAAGAGAGACAGGAGTAGTTCCTGATTCAGGGATCGGCAGGGGCCCCGGAAGACGTCCTGTAGCGACGAAATCGATCGGGCGGAGAGCTGTCTCATCATCACCGCTGACTGTTTTTATGCTGAATGATATCTGGATCCATGTGAGTTTAAAATTTTACTTTTTAATAAATTGGTTTTTATCAACGATATCACACTATCTGGCCCCTTTTCTTTTTTGATGGGTGTGGCTTCCCTGGAGTGGACTCTGGTGAAATTGCGGTTTTCCATCTCTTCATTGATTTCCTTCTCCTGGGAGAAACCCACAGCATTTCCCATCTGGGAGCATTAAGAATTCCACTGACCAGGCTCTGTGTTCCGTGAATTTAAGATCGAGGTGGCTTTGTGGAGGCCCAATCCACACACGTGTGCTTGACCTCCTGTAACAAGAGGTCCAAGCAATCTGGTAAGGATACAACTATCCGTGGTGGAGGTCTCGTTTCACTGTTGAATTGGTGTGGGGCAGTGTGATCCACGTTTGGAGGATTCGTTTGAGGACTTTATTTGAATTGTTTGATCACTATCACTGGAATTTATATGTTTAACAGTGTATATCTTACATCTATATGTATGCACAATTTATGGTCACTTTATATTTTATTTAGCATTGTGTTTTGTATCCCTTCACAAGCGCAGCTTTATTTGGTTCACTTTGGTTTTTGGTGTAGAGATCACACCTTACTGCTGCAGCTGTGTACACAAGGATACACTATTTAATAGGGTTAGCGCAGCCTTCCTATTCACTTTACATTGGTGGTCTGGCCTGCCTGGGACTCACTGGGATGGGGCCTATCTCCAGCATAATTCTGCACTGCAATCATTGATTCATCATCATCAGTACAGGCATTGCTAGAACTGGATGATTCAGAACTCATTCAGGAAACCATGAGCTGCTGGCCTGCTGCATCACTAGTGCAGAGTTGCAGGGAAGCATTTGCTTTGCTTGGCACTGCATTAAACAGGCCTGCAGCTTCTGCAACTCTGCACTAGTTACGCACCAGGCCAGCAGCTCATGGTTTCCTGAATGAGTTCATCACCAGTTTAACTAGGCCCTGGTCTGTTCTGATGATTTGCAGAATTCAGATATGATGCATATCTGCATTCTGCAATCATCAGTACAGGCCAGCACCCTGCTATGCTATCCAAAGATGGGGCACTATTCCCCCCACTGACACCATATTTTAGATTCGGGTGCTTCCTGGCTTTCCAGTGGTGGTAGTTTAGGAAACGTAACAGAAAGGGACAGGGAGGAGTACCTGGGATAGGTCGACCGATTGGGGCTCTATACACGCGTTCCACCACGTATGTAGGGGAGATATCAGTGAACCCCAGCAAGTCTTTAAAGAGGGCTTCTGCAAAATCTGCCGGGCGGTCTCCCTCTGCGCCTTTCGGAAGGCCCAGCATCCAAACATTGTTACATCTAATATGATTTTTCGCATCATCGGTTTTCGCCACTAGAGATTTTATCGTGTTTTGCAGCTCAGTGAGCAGGTTAGTATGTTGTCCCATTCGATCCTCCACCTCTGAGATCAGGGTTTCATATTCTGAGAGGCGCCCCCGCATTATATCCAAATCATTCCGGATAAGATTGCACTCTTTTGCTAGATGATTGATCCATACCAATACAGATGCTCTACTGCTTTCGACCGCTGCTAAGATCATGTTTGTGTCACCTGTAGGGGACTGAGGTATAGGAGGCACAGAGGGTTCAGCAGGAGAGTTTTCCTCCATATCAGCTAGCAGGGTTTGTAGTCACTTGAGTAAGATGGAATCCACACTTGTGGTTGGGGTTGGAGTCGTAATATGTGCCCTGGGCTGCTGTTTAGCCTTGGATTGCCTCTTTGGAGGCATCAGATAGTTCCTTGCATGCAGGGAAATTCGTCCGTCCGAAAGACGGCTACAGCATGAGCTTCCACTGCTAGGAGGGCATCAATAGATGTCCTCCCGTGATCGCGCTACACAAATATAGAGTTTGAACAAATAAACCTTGCATACAGAGGAAACAGCAGGGGACTCTTACCCAAGCAATATAGAGTTCAATAAAGCACTTCTTATTGTGGGTACACAGATGACAAAAAACTGACAGGGGTATTAACTATTATCTACTCTAGTCTACTGCATAAAACACTTGTTGAACAGTTTTTACATTAGAATTTTGTGTGTGCCTTCCCAAGATGCCTGACCACTCCACTACCCAGCCCTGCCACCAAAAAAGACACTTTGACACCAACTGGGATTTAATGGCCACTGCAGCCACTTTCTTTAACACAATTATAAATATTAATAACAAATTAAATTACCAATATAAATACCAAATATACATAACAAATAATCAGTAACAGACTGAACGTATACTACAGTCTCAAGGCCCTTGAAAGCAACCAAGTTGTACCTATGACCCATAAAGCAGGCCTTCAGCCGCACCCCACTGACTCAGAGAGAGTTGGGTACTCAATTACTACTATAAAGGTACTAAATTAAGAGAAGCTTTACCCAAGATGGGTCCCAACCTATTAAACCTCAATATTGCCCACTTTCTAGGGCCTTGGACCCCGCCAGCCGCTATGACAAATCCCCCAGAATAGCACCACCCACAAAAACAAAAACCACTAAGAAATATAGGGGAGGAAGGGTGGGAAGATTCCCCAATGCCTGCCATCTTCCTACTGAAACTTTCCAGGGACCACCCTGCAGACTCCACCTGTCTTGTCCACCTCACCAATCAGGTCAGTACCCCTCCTTCCTGCATCCTTAAAACTCTACAAAGTCTCCACCTATAACCATCACTTACCTTTTAACCCAGTCCTGCTGTCCCTCAGTCTATTTCTATAGGGTCCTCCAGGCCTGACTTTTCATGACCAATAGAAGCCTTTTCTAATGTCTTTATCTACCCAAGCCCTCCCAATGTGCTTATCTCTCACTTATCTTGTCCATGGCAGCTTTGAATGCTCATCTCTCGGTTCAAAATTTTTCAAAATACGCCCATCACTTCTTGTATCATCACGTGACCTTCGGGGAAACTTCATATCACATCATGCACTGCCTTACTGCATCACAAAATAGGGTGTGTTTACCACTCTGGACCACACCTCCTTCATTACTACACCACTTTCATTTCCATCCACTTTCCTGCTTCTTCATTTAGGATGGCCATACACTGAACAATCTGACTGTACAATCTCCTCTGGATCTAAAATCCAGTATGTTGTGCAAGGGTCTGTCTAATTTAACACAAATTTAATGGATTGTTCAGGTGGGTTTTGGCAAATCTAAAGGAAATCGTAAGGAGATTAAATGATCAGATGACATAGTGTATGGCCCGCTTTATACAAGTACATGGAAGGAAGTATGACATTCAGCTGTCAATATTCTTTTAATCAAGGTTCAGCTCAGTGAGGGGGGTGTAAACACTCCAATTTCACTTTCAGGCCTAATTCACACAACATAGTTGGAGCGCATGTTTTTGGTGCGTTTTTCTTGTGACAGGCATAGGGCAGTTCATTGATTTCAATGGCTGCCTTACGCATGACAAGCGCAGCAAAGAAGCTCATGGGACATTTTGGAGCATTGGGGTTTGCACAATTTTTAACCGCATCATTGTGACACGTTTTTGCACTTGACAAAATGTGCGTTTACTTCCGTGTCGGTGGTTCTGTTAACAATTAATGCTACCGAACAAGCATTTAATTTATTTTAGGTGTATAAAGGTGCTATAAACTATACAATCTCATTGTACAATCTCTGTGCAATCTCCTTTAGATTTACCAAAACAATATAATAGGAAGACTATCACTCTGTATCCAATCAGGCTGGCTCTTGCATTACATTCAGTAGTTGGTGATAGATCAAAAGGCGGACTCCAGCCCATCAGGCCATTTCATATGGCCTGGTGGCCACTCCCTCATCTCTGCCTCACCTTGTCTCAGCAGTCAGCATCAAAGAGGAGGACAGAATTCCTCTGTCAGTGCCATTGGCTCCCGTGGCTGATTGACAGCCATGGGAGCCAATGGTACTGCTGCTGTGTCTCAGCCAATCAGGGGGAGTGTCCCAGATGGACATCGCTGGAGAGAGATGGGGCTCAGGTAAGTAATTAGAGGGTGCTGGGCAGGCTGTTACACACAAAAGGTTGTTTTTATCTTAATACATAGACTGCATTAAGATAAAAAAAATCTTCTGCCTTTACAACTCCTTTAATGCTATTGATAAACCACTCAAATTAGTGCATGCAATCTGAAGTGAAAATATCTCTCTTTCCACAGTGATTCTTCTATCATGTGCAATCTCCAGCTAAATCACTTCATGCACCTTACCAAACTTCCAGACTCAAGCACATCTAAATCAGTCTTCACTCCTCTCCTTTCTCAATGTCCTCTTTCATCCACAACAATGTTATCCAAGATATCCATGTAAAATATTAATAAGAGACAATTGTGCAGTATGCTCCCATCAAAAGAAATATTTATTTCTTCCCCTATACACTTACAAACACAGGTGAATACAAACACATTCAAACCAACTTCCAAGATGTTCGCTGCGGCACTTCCAGCAAGAATATGACATCACTTCCGGCGTATGTCTGACATCACTTCTTGACGCATTCCAGGCAGATACTTATCCTTCATGCAATACCATCAAGAAGACATGTGATTGGCCCCAAATGTGTTCTGCAGCAGGACAATGACCCCAAGCCAATGTCATTAATAACTCTCTTCAGTGTAAAGAAGAACAAGGAGTCCTGGAAATGATGGTTTGACTCCCATAAAGTCCTGATCTCAACATCATCGAGTCTGTCTGGGATTACATGAAAAGACAGAATGATCTGAGGCAGCCTTCATCCACAAATCTGTGGTTAGTTCTCCAAGATGTTTGAAACAACCCACCTACCAAGTTTCTTCAAAAACTGTGCAAGTGCCTAGAAGAATAGATGCTGTTTTGAAGGCAAAGGGCGGTCACACCAAATATTGATTTGGATTTCTCTTAATTTACTTTTTCTTTTTCTCATTTTGTTAATTGACAACAATAAACTATTAACAATTCTATTCCTGAAAGCTTTCTTAATGTACTGCATTTTTATATACCTGTCTAAAACTTTTAGACAGTACTGTATACCTTGCATAGGTGATGGCAGCAAGAAGGTAATTTTGTGAGTGATAGTACAAAGGGGAATATGCCTGATTGGTTCAAAGACAGTTTTTAAAGAGCTGAGAAAATCACATTCAAATCCCACAGAGTCACAGGTGGCTGAACAGGAGGAGGTATGAATGTAGGGCTAGTGATGACTTACCAGTCGGGGAACCAGCATTGGTGGGATAGCCAAATTGCTTGGAGCTCCATAATGTTGATCAGGAGATAAGATTCTAGGACTCCCCCCAGGCCTTATGGCTGGCATCCATTGTTGGTATCCTGCAAGACAATGGAAGGAGAGATTTATCCCAGAGCTGGATTGATGAACCAGCAGGCCAGAGATAACCAGTTTCTTGGTGTCAGGTGAATTGGTCCATCTAGAGATGAAACTGATTTGTCCCTTGATGACAGTATGTTGTACTGTAAGGAGTGGAACGGGGTAAATGGAACTGCCTTGAAGCCCAGACCTCTTGTGTAGAATCACATAGCTGTATAGCTGCTGGACTGTAAAGTCCTAGTCTGGAAGAGGAAAGGCAGAATTTGTCCTATGGAAAAAAGATTCTGGTTCCAGCACTAATTTCTGAAGGTTCATGATCAAACTGAACATCCACATCACATTGTCAAACAGAGTTTGAGCCAACTGTTACCTCAGTAGGAGATTGTCCAGGTATCCCACAATGGGAACGCTCTGCAAGTATAGTAAAGCTAGCACTGTTGCTAATATCTTAGAGAATACTTGGAGTGCAGAAGACAGACGAAATGGAAGGAATACAGACCTGGAGTGCAGAAGACAGTCAAGTTGGAAGGACTACAGACTTGTAGTGTTAAGTACCGACTAGAGTTGAGCGAACCTCTGGAAGTTCGGGTTCTGCTGGTCCGTCCGAACTTCGGGACAAAGTCCGGGTCCGGGTCCGGACGGAACCCGAACGATCGCACGGACAACTGGGCCTGGGCCTGAAACAGGGCTTCAAGCCTGCCTGGTCGTCTTGGGCTTGAAGGTCTCCAAGCGAGTTGAGATCAGCCATGAATTGTGATGTTCAGACATCAGGAAGGTTGAACTGACAGAAGACGTGAGGTCCAGACATAAGGAAGGTAAAGCAGACAGAAGACGTGAGGTTCATAAGAGATTCTATAATCGTTGTCACGATCGAAATGATATGAACGTCTCGCAAGGGTAACACCCTATGGACCTGTTAGAGGATGACTCCATTGTCAACCGAGTTTGAGACAAACTGTTACACTACACCTACAAGTCAAACTAGTAC
>BLSH010000129.1:242856-265632 GCA_018402905.1 Glandirana rugosa
TTACGAGTAGAGTCCCCATCTTTTCTTTCCTAAGTTAAGAATGTGGTAGAGATAGAGAACCGAGAAGAGATAGGTAGTCAGTTGGACCTGAGGAGATCTGAGGGACTCTATTCGAGATTGGGTTCGAATATACTCTAGGATGGTCCTTCCTATACTTTGGTCTAGGGGTGACTGCGAGGAGTTGGGATGATTCACGGGTGGTATCGTTCGGTGAACGATACTCCCGTGAGTACACCCGAGTGAGGGCTCGGTCGAGACACACATATAACTGTGTTTTTCTCGTCGACCCGGGACGGGGGACGAGGGAGGAGTGAGCGACACTAACCGTGTCAACCCTCGTAGCAAGTGGCTTGCTATGGTGGGCACTTAGTAGGGTTGAGGAGCGTCAGTGGGGATCTGGTTTCATATCCTTCCTGGTAGGATCTCATATAAGCTTGGGTTAGAGCTTACCTCAGGGAGTCTAGAGGAGTCCAGGCTGACTGTTGGATAGAGAAGAGCCCAGAGATAGGGGTGGTGTAAGAACTTAATCCTTTCTTTTCTACCCCTGAGATGAGCATTCCATGCTGCTGGGAACAGAAGGTACACTTTCACAAGAGCCTTCCTATTGCTGAATGACAAGGCAACCATTTAACTGAAATGTTATGTAACTACCTCAATAAAATTGAGTAGGACCAAGCCTGTAGCTGTTTCAAGTGTCCGGAGTGGATCCTTTGTATCTTTGCTGCTGTGAAGTAAGATAGCGTCCTGTTAAGCCTATGCTAGATTGTGCATCTCATGACACACATTGAGAGGTAGGATACCGGCAGTACCAACTCTGTGCAAACCTGGTCGAGCTAGGGTATGGTGGTGGATAGGGGAGTAGGAGCTCTACCCTGTAAGCACATGCAAGACATTAGGCCTGATGCAACACGTGTCCCCAGCTGAAAGAGTGTTGTTGCTACAGGCCACCACAAGTATGATGAGTGGGTGTACAGGACACTCCATTTTTCAGACATACCAAACATGCATGTGTGAGAGGGCAAAGGAATACTGAGAAGGCTGTGGACTGTGTGTGCTCTGTAAGTTAGGCCTTAGTCTGCCCTGTTCCAGGCAGGTCCCAGAGGAAAACACGTGGGTGCTCAGTCACACAGTGGGACCTTGTGTGAAGCTTCAAAAGCATTCCCACATTATTTCTTTGCCTATTATGGTGATGTCTCACTGCTGTTTATCGCATCACTGAGCTCAAGCTCCAAACTGCTGTTTATTAAACAGGCTCATTACAGCGGTAAGACACCAGAATATTAGAATTATCACGGTTTTTCTTAAAGGGACACCTGTTTGTCCAAGTGACCATTGTCTCAGAACCAGAAAGTGAAAGTGTCATCAGAGCAGGAAATCCTCCAATTGGGACGCCTGTACTTTCATTCACATTGGAGACATTTCTTCACATTTCCTGTTGGATTTCCAGGACATGAAAGGAAATCTCCTAAGTGGGAAACTGCCAGCAAATGAGGCCTGTCTATGGAAGGAAAGAGCGGGGCAGAGGACACTACTGTGGGGGTGCAGAGGACACTATGCAAAAGTCCTCAATCATGAATCCATATGAATTTATGGTAAAATATTAGGAAAACTTGAAGAATGTCTTCCACCACATGTGTTAGTAAATATATAATCTTCAGCAGTTCCACCTGAAGCACCCACGTGTACCTTCCACCATCACCATCCACCGTCGCCTGGAGGGTGTCAATTGCTGTGCTAAGGCTTCTTGTAGCCTTGCCTCAAGGTACACTATGAATATTTCTGGAGTCTATATCTTGGAGTCGGTGTCCCATCTGTTGGTGCCCTACAAGACACTGGATATACATTGACCTGTGGAATTATCATCTGTGGGGAGATTGATGTCGGATGTGGATCCGTGCTTTCCAAGACGTGGTCTGTTCCTATGCCACTGATTGAATCAAGTGTGTTTCATCATACAAACTGGTAAGAGTACCCTATCCTTATATGGTGATGGTGGAAGGTACACGTGGGTGCTTCAGGTGGAACTGAAAATTATATATTTACTAACACATGTGGTGGAAGACATTCTTCAAGTTTTCCTAATATTTTACCATAAATTCATATGGACTCATGATTGAGGACTTTTGCATATTGTCTAGTTTGAATATTAGTCACTTATCCCTAGCGCTCCACATTTTTTACTATTATTACGTTTGTAATTTGGGAAGTTGTGGTGGTAGCTGCTTTTACACTTATTTTCATTACGTTAATCAGCGCAATACTCTTAGCTTTTTTCTTTGATGCAGAGGACACTACTGTGTGCAGGGGGGTGATGTGAAGGGTGATAGAGTTTCAAAACGGTGCTCTCTTGGCTTCAGCACTGCTAAGGGGGTGGCCCTGCCCAGAGCAATGTCCTCTGCCCCCTTGACATCTCCCCCCCCCCCACAGTAGTGTCCTCTCCCCCCCATAGCAGTGTCCTCTACCGCCCTTCACATCACCCCTCACACACACACACACACACACAGTTGTGTCCTTTGCCCCCCTTTTCCCCATAGCACTGACCTCTAGCCCCACTTTCCTCCCCCCACAGTGTCCTCTGCCCCCCTTCTTCTTTTCATATTAACAAGCTGGTGATTGGTTGCTTAGGACTGCCCTGTGTCCTAGCAGCCAATCATCTGCGGGTCAACTTGAAAAGTTAGTTTGGCCAGCTCCTTCTCCCTCCCTCCATCCTAAGCCATGCTGCCTCCCGCTCTCTGCTGTGCACTGATGGCAGCGGGAGAGGAGGCACAGTGTAGGAGGATGCAGTGTGGGGGAGAAGGGCCAGCACCTAGAAGGGGTCAGCAGTTCAGGGACCTGTTCGCAGTTTACCTGTCATCTTTGCATGGTCGACAGGTAGACTGCTGTAACTGAGAGATTAACTCAGTGTGTACCACATCCAGACAGTGGAGAGAAAACCTCTTGGGAAGTTCTCAAACAGGGCATAGATAAGAAAGAACAATGGTTAAGGTGAAAAGAGGAAACTACCAATGAAGAAAAATGGCATTAGGCCTCAACACATTAGGCTTTGTGTTTGTGTAGCATAAGAACTTGCTCCTTATGAGCAAAATCCACTAACTCAGAAACATGCCTCAAAATGATGATCGCAACCAGGAAGGCCACCTTATTGTGTAAGCATACAGAAAGGAATTTCGCAAACAGGTTCAAAGGGTGTTTTCTAAAGAACCGATAGAACTAGATTGGGGTCATTGGCATGGAACAACAGTGTGAACAACACCCTGAACAAGCGTCTTCTCTAAGGAGTGAGAAGCAAGCAGCCTTTGAACGAGAAACAAAATGTGATCCTTGATCTGGGGACAAACTTGAACCTAGAGGCCTGGAAATCCGCATCCGGAGTCTCCTATCTCATAGGTCTAGAAACACCTCCTGGTGAGTACAGATGTTGTTGACTGAGAAATCCACTATCCAGTATTGAGTTTTGATGATCCGAGTGGAATTGGGCAAAAAGAACTGCCTTGAATGAGGCCACAATCAAGCCCAGAACCTTCATTCAAAAGTGGAGTGGTGTTTGGCTCCTAGACTGTAGGGTGGGGCTGGGTAGTCTTTTCCTGTGGAAAAATAACCTTGGACAGGACAATTTCCAGGAAAAGGCCCAGATATTCCAATTGATCAGTTGGTTCCAGAACTGACGTCTGGAGGTTCAGGATCCACGCAAACTTCTGCAGAGTTTGAACAATCTTTTAGAAATTGGATGAAAAAATCCTATGTTCATAGCTTGTGAGTAAGTACAACAGCCAATACTTTTGTAAATAACTGAGGTGCAGTGAACAGTCCAAAAAAAAAATTAACATTTCTTTAGTCATGTGCAATTTATTTCGGTCTGAATGTAAATTCAAATTCATTTTTGGTTACATCCGAATCTCCAAATGAAATAGTAACAAATTTCATCGAAATGTGTTTAATTTCATTTAGTTTATTCATTTTCTCACGAATGCCAAACTTTCTGAACAATTTGAATTTGGATTGGTTGAAAAATGATCGGCTGGTTCTAATTTTGTGTGAAGAATAGATGGTTGTTAAGGATTAGACCAGGAAGCCGGCCATCGCATCCTTAACAACCGATGACTCAGCAGCTGTCAGTGGGCTTCCACACTGAGAGCTGAAATGTAAAGAAAAGAATACTGGCAATAGAAAATTCAGAAAAAATACAACGTGGGGTCCCCGCCCCCAATCCATACCAGGCCCTCCCGGTCTGGTATGAATCTTAAGGGGAATCCCATGCCCCCCCCCCCCAAAGTTCATACCAGACCCTTATCTGAGCATGCAGTCCGGCAGGTCAGGAAAGATGGGGGGATGAGCGAGGGCCCCCTTCCTAAACCATATCAGACCACATGCCCTCAACATGGAGGGTTGCCTCTTCCCTGCAGGCGGGGGGAAGCCCCATTTAACAAAATCCCCAGATCCCAGCCTACCCGTTATGTTAATGAGTATGGGATAATGGTCCAGTCTAGACATAGTGCAAACTACCCCAGAGTTGTTAAAGGATCATAAGCTAGCAAAGCCTGCAGGACTGTTACCCTTGAGTTTAATACCCACCATTACAAATTGCAAAGTTAGGAAATTCTCACAAACTGCTGCAGGAGCAGGAAGTGTTAATGCCATCTGTGGCCCAGTCATCTTAAGGCAATAACAAGCAGAAGCGTGTGTCATGGCACTTGCGGAGGGTAGGGTTACCACCCAAGCGTGTGTCATAACCCTCACAGGGCAGGTAATACAAATCCAAAGAGTTTGATGTGCCATAAGAGTGCGTGTCACCATATAAAAGGCATGTGTGTACGCACAAGTCATCCATTTGCACTAAGATCCAGGAAACCAATTTTAAAATCTTATTGTGGTGGTATCGTACACCATCACAATTACACAGCTTTTTCCCTTCAACATCTGACCGCTGCTGGAGATGTCGGGATGATCGGGGAACACTGTTACATATTTTTTGGTCTTGCCCTAGACTCGAGCAGTTATGGAAGACGATTCATCACATCATACAAAAATTCACAGAAAGAGTAATGCCCAGTGACCCACCATTCTTTCTCCTCCATGCCTCTGATATTCCGGAAAAAATCTATAAGAAATCAATTCTTTACCATCTTCTTCACTGCGCCAAGATGTGTATTCCTCTTAAATGGAAATCACCACACCCGCCATCTGTTGGCCTCTGGCTCCGAAAAGTTGAGGAGATAAACAAATTAGAAGACCTTGTCCTTACCTCCAGACACCAACACAAAAAGTATTCTAAAACCTGGACCCTGTGCAATCTGTTTGTCCTCTCTGATGAGGGTTGCACCTTGTTTGAAAGTGACACGGCTGACTGAGCCCATATTTTACCCTCCTTGTTTACTGATTATATCCTGACAAAAGTAAACAAATTACCAAACCATATAGACCTCAGACATTCTCTGGTATCCATACTCCTCCAGTCCCTTACTCCCCTGACCCCCCCCCACTCTCTCCTCAGTTCCCTCTGTCCTCTTCTCAATCTTTTCTTTCCTTCTCTCCCTATTATTATGTTCTTTCCTCTTCTCTTGTTCTACCTCTCTCCATTTGGAATCTCCGGGTTCCACTTGCTCCTATTTCCTGACTATAATAACAGAGAATTGGTGGGGGCAGGATTTGTGGAATGATTATACATCCTGTTGAGCTTTCTATGGCACGGTATGCCTTTTATACCTGTTTTATGATGTAATGCTTAACTTCATATGTTGTAATATGTAATTTTGCATCTTTTACACCCTGATTCTGTGGATCCAGTTTTATACCTTTGTCTAAATAAAAAAATTGAAAAAAAAGTATGTGTGACAAAAATAAAATTGTTGCAGCACCCAAATTGAGTATCCATACCACAATTCAATATGCCGCAGCACTCAAGTTAACCTATGAAGGGCATGAAGAGAAAATACATGTAAATGCTTTGGTACCTAAAAAGGCAGGGAGAAGTCATGTTAATCACCAGTGGTGGTCTGGATGGGCAGAAATAGCCCCTGCAGGGTATTAAACCAGAAAGACTGCCACTGCGGAGGGCATGCTCCTGCTGGAGTCTTTAAAGACAGGATTGCACCAGACCAGTGTATCATATGCCTGGATATGTAAAACACTCTGCTGCTAACTTACATGGAACAAGTGTCAGTGAAGTGGTGCAACAGAACCCAGTGTCCGCAGTTTACATCACAAGATGACCCTGCATCTTTCTTTATGCAGTGTTCAGATGTGGCCTCCAAGGTTATGCTTAGTACAGGCTGATCCAAAAAGTTGTACATTTAGCTCTTCTAGCAGTCATTAGAAAAACTCGCTTGAAGAAAAGGAGTCTTGATGACATGCAGAAAATAGGCAAATAAATGGTTTCACTGCTCTCAGGAGAGAGAAGACATCCATTCTTCTAGGATACTAGCAAAATAATAGTGCATGATTGGAGTAGGGGGGATTATTTTAAGATGATTTACAACATTGTTTGCTGATGTCCAATCTTCTGAAGGCAGTAGCATAACCCAATGTCTCAGAAAAGCTCACCCTCTGATCCTCAGGGAAAATTTAGGAAAATATGTTTTCAGTACAATGCACATCCAAGTTATTTACAAATGAAATTAAGGCTTTTTTTTTAATTTTTGCAATGCTTCAATATTAATGAACACAATGATCAAAAACAAACAAAAAGAATGTATAAACGAGTAGTAAAATAAAAAATTAAGCATAAAAAAAATCAAAAATATAGTTAATAGAAGAAGGTCGGGTTATTTAAAGAGGAAGTAAACCCTGATGGGTTTTACTTCCTCTTTATTACCCTGCAATGTAAGAGCATAATGGGCTAGTATGCATTGCATATTAGCCCATTATGTGTGCACTTACCTGCATTGGAATCCTGCGATGTCCCCGCTCCAGGCTGTGTCCATCTTCTGCTCCTCTTCCTTCCAGGGCCACGGACTCCGGCTCTGTGACTGGCCGGAGACACGTGATGTCACTCTCGCGCATGCAGGCGGGAGCTGCCAATCGTGGCACAATCTCAGTGAAGAAACGGCACGGAGGCCGTTTCTTCACTGCGCATGGGCCCGATGACGTGGGCACATGCGAGTACACTGCATATCTCCTAAACCGTGAAGGTCAAAGACTTGTGCTGAGATGGGAGTTTTCAGCAGGGGGGCGGCTTTGTACTGGGAGGAGGAAGAATTTATGCTTAGGCCGTAAGTATGCAAATTAGTGTTTAGTGTTTTTGTGGGGAGATTTTTGCTGACACATAATGCTCTCAGGGCCACTGTTAAAAATCATGGGGCCCCATACAGTCTATCTGAGGGGGCCCCCTTCCACCCCACCCTCGACTCCCCCTGGCCCCGCCCAAACTCGAAACAAAATGTAGACTTTTTTGCTGTTTACGTATGGGGGTGGGATCAACATGTGCGTTCGCAATTGCACATAAGCATGAAGGAGTGGGGACAGTTTAAATGTATTTTACATTTTATTTTATTATAAAAAATTTACACTGTATCTTTTTTGCTATTGCAAGGGAGGAACGACATCCCTTGTGATAGCATGGGCCATTACAGGTCCTCTTTATGGAGAGATCTGGAGTCCTTTAGACCCCATATCTGTCCTCTGGCCTCCAAAGCAGTTCAGGTGTGTAGTGTTAATGTGTGTTCTGTTATGCATGTTTTAATGTGCAATATTTCATCATTTTTGTTCAGTTCAGTGCATGGTAGTGCATCAACATGCATTGCGGTGTGCTGTAACACATGTCAAAATGAACTGCCAGCAGCAGGATCACTACAAGGCTGCCAGTTGATCCCTATGGAATCACTCTCATTGTTAGAGATCAAGATTCAGGAGTGTTCAGAGAGGAAGTACTTTCATAGAGGTATGTGGAAGGTTCTCTGCCATTGAAGCTTTGTCACTAGCAACAGAGTCTACCACCTGACATCAGCCAAAACAGGAATTAATTCATACAAACTTGTACGGTGGCTTTACTCCTCTGCTCTGACCCTATCACTGCCTACCTGAATTCTATCCCTCCCTGTCCTCCTCAGTTCAGGACCTCCAGGATCCTGCTGGCTTCTTCCTCCTGCAGTTCCAGCTGGTCTATGCCCGAGTCAGTCATATTTGTGGCGGGGGATCCATTTAATTATTATCTCTCCATCATTCCTCCGATCTCAGCCTCCCTATGCACACAGCTCCTACAACTTTGCCCCAGCAGCAGGTACACAACTGCAGATTGACATCCTCCACTGCCAATCTATGCAGAGCTTGGCACATGAAGCCACACTCTTCTCCTGATGTTAACTGTCAGCAGCATGCCGCCTGCCTCAAATCACAGTGCCTGAGAATGGGAAGCAAGAGCCGAGCGGAGAATCATAGGGGTTGATTTACTAAAGCTGGAGAGTGCAAAAACTGGTGCAGCTGTGCATGCTAGCCAATCAGTTTCTAACTTCAGTTTGTTCAATCAAGCTTTGACAATAAAACCTTGAAGCTGATTGGTTTCTGTGTGGAGCTACACCAAATTTTGCACTTTCAAGCTTTAGTAAATCAACCCCATAGTATCACTCTGCTGGCCGGAACTAATTGAATAGCGGGGCAGCATGATGTACATGCATCCCGAAAATGAAATAAAAAGTCCTTCCACTGCGCTAAACTCCTGGGCCCCTATGTTGACCTGATGGGGTCCAGGAAAATGTAATTACATCCCCCATAAGCAAGTAGGAACAGGGAAAAAGGTTAGCAAGCTATATTTTTTTAATTCAGTAATAAACTGTAATGCTGACCGGGTGTGGAGCTCATGAGACCGGGCCCGGTACAACAGGGCTTGTTGTACTGCCCTATCAGCGGCCCTGAATGCTCATACATCTTGGGGGGTTATGCAGTTTGGCATGTTTGTCCTGGGCTCTAGATGACCTTGTCTCGTCACTGCTCCTAGCCACCTCTTCCCAAGTAACCTTTTACATGTACGTTATACAGTATTATACAAGACATAGCATACAATCACTTAAATAAATGAGTACACATGATCTGGAATTTATTAACAATTGTCATAATTTGTGGTCATTATGCTTTTAATCAATGTAATTACAGGAATCTAACATCGTCAAAAGGTTATTTCTTCTGAGTACAGCTTGATTGTTATACAAGGAAAATTACAGGTTGAAAATATCCAATCTTTTATAATAAAAAAACCTTGGTTCATCTCCCTGAATTAATTCAGAATGAATAGTTTTCAAAGATCATACAAATACAAATATACTTTCACTATTCTTACAAATTAACATTTTGCATATAATAGGGGAGATTGCTTTAACAAAAAGAGCAATGCATTTTAGGAAAAATATTGTTTATAAATGATTTTGTCATTTAGCTTGGTTTCATGTTTTCCTCTTTGGTTAGGCTATGCTGTGATTACTACTATTGGTTAAGAATTTTGAACATTGGTTTTAAGAGATAACTTCATTAAAGTGTATGTAAACCATATTTCTGACTTCTTAATACATTCCATTGAAAGTAAAAAATCTTGTACATGTGCCTCCTTTTTTAGTGACATTGAGATTTTGCTGTAAATATTCATATCCCTGTCTGTCTGCACCCCTCAGCTTTTTATCTGAACTACAGGACACTGTGCCAACGCATATATAGTCAGCTTGGCTGACACGCCCCTCAGCCCTGCGCTGCTTAGCCTGCAAAGTAGAAGCCAGGGTACATATTTCCCTGACTCACTATATGTCAGTTACTGCAGATACACCCCCTGCAGTCAATGCAGCCATGTCCCCTGCACTCAGTAAGGCCCCTTTCACACGGGGCGGATCCACTCAGCAGGCTCCAACAGCTCAGCAGGAGATTGCTCCGTTGATCCCCCCTGAGCCGGCGAATGACAGGTCCGTCTCTGCTCACTGTGCAGGGACGGACCTGTCAGATCCCCGCTGTTCTCTATGGGAAGATCGGATTAAATTGGACTGCATGTATCGCCATCCATCTGTTTTGAGGGGGTCTTGTCGGATCGGATGGCAGACGGGTGTCAGTGGGCACATGTCCGCTGACATCCGCCTGCCCATAGAAGTGAATGAGTGGCCTTCTCAGATCCGCCTGAAAAATGGACAGGTGGATCAGAGCAGGCCAATCATGTGAAAGGGGCCTAAGAGGGATGGGAAGATTGCCATACTGTAACGTGACTGCTGAATAAAGCTAAAAAATACAGGTAATAGACACTTTTTTTAGGTGAATGCACTATTATTTTAAAATGAAAAATGATGTTTGAATGTCATAGGGTAAAATGCATTGTATGACTGCAAATATGCTTTGTGAGAAGCAGCTAGGCAGTGAGGCTGATTGATTGAGTATAGTAGACCTAGAGCTGGCCTTTTCAACCATAGTTCCATGGTACCCTAGGGTTCCTCCAAAGGCTGATAGGGGTTTCAATAAGCAATTTTTGCCTCCAATAATTAACCATTGATGCCAATGGTCTTTTTAGCTATCCGTAAGAGGGAAATGTTCCCAGTGACCATGAAATTATTTATCACAGGCACTTATATAGAGCTGTCAATTTATGCAGCACTTTATATACATATTGTACATTCACATCAGTCCCTACCCTCAAGGAGCTTACAATCTAAGGTCCCTAACTCACATTCATACATACATGTACTAGAGCCAAACTGATGACAAGACAAGATGTCAGTAACTATCCAGTCTGTTGCTACAGGTTAGGTTGTTGGGATGCTTTCCAGCCCCAGGGCCCTTTTCCTGTACTGAGATTTTTGGAATGGAGATGAGTGCATATCAATGCAAAAGAGTTCTTCTCTCAGTAGGTTACTGAACCCTGTATTACTATGTGAGATGCCCTGAGCCTTACAGCAGCAACATTAGTAAACTGCTGTCACCAATCAGGACATGATGGTGCCTATACTATAGTTTCAAGAATAGTTGTGTCATCTAGTAGGTAATGTACTTTATAGAAAAAAAGGACATTAACTTTAAGACACACTGTGAGGTTGATCTACTAAAACAGGAGAGTGCAAAATCGGGTGCAGCTGCGCATGGTAGCCAATCAGCTTCTATCTTCAGCTTGTTCAATTAAGCTTTGACAAAAAAAAAAAAAAAACTAGAAGCTGATCGGTTTCACTTTTGGTAAATCAACCCCACAGTGACTGCTACAAAACTCTAACTGAATAGGGTGCATGATCAAAGTTAGCGCTTTCAAGAATATATACAACTTTACAAACATTTCAAGTGAGAAAAGGGGCTTGCAAAAATATTGTTTGAAACCGTGCCCCTGAGTCTTGCACATTTATTAACAGTAGTTTATTAAAATGTGAAAAACAAAAATAGTCTTGCAAAAAGATGTGATGAAACCAAATTAAATATGATGCCACATCAAAAAAAGTTAATTTGTTAGTTTCCTTATATTAAGTATAATGAACACTGGGGTTAATTAACTAAAACGGGGAGTGCAAAATCTGGTGCAGGTCTGCATAAAACCAATCAGCTTCCAGGTTTTATTGTCAAAGCTTAATTGAACAAGCTGAAGTTAGAAGCTGATTGGCTGCCATGCACAGCTGCACCAGATTTTTCACTCTGCAATTTTACTAAATCAACCCCTATTTCTTGATGTTTTAGACAATTTTTTTTAAAGTTCTTTAGCAAGGGGTTGGCCTGTACCGGCAGGTTCTTGCAGGTGCCTAAGCATGGCATTGAGACTTGTAGCTGGCTTTGCTTTAAGGAAATAAACAGATAGATAGGGGTTGACTGAACTAGGACATATGGAACATAAAATGGCCAATAAACAAAATCCTAAATGAAAATATTGATAAAAAAATACAGAATTGGAATAAGAGGAAGAAAAAAAATTGTCAGAAATGTAACAAAAGTCAGTATAGCTTTTCTTAAGAAGAGAAAAATAATGATAATTAGGGTTGATTTACTAAAGACAAATAACTAGTTCACTTTGCAATTATCCACAGAGCTTAGTGAATAAGGTGAGACTCTGCTGACTTCCATTATCCAATTATGTGGAAGCAAAAATGCTGTTTTTTTATTTTCACCACATTTACTAAGCTCTGAGGAAAATTCCCTTGCACAGTCCAACTTCCCTTGCAAAATGAACAGCCTACTTGCATTTAGTAACCCCACTGTGTGTACATTTTAGAACATAATAAATACTAATATAAGCAGGGCACTCTCTCCAGTTTTTCTGAGACATTCTTTTTTTCAAGACAAAATGGACCTCGGATATATTTCCTCATGTTTCCCTTCTATAATATTTGATATGTACATTATGCCCCTCTTTTTTATTTTAAAATAGACAATGCTGTCAAATTGAGAAATATTGGTGATCTTGAAACATTGCTAATAACTATGTTCTTAAGGAACAACATTCTGATCCAACCAGGCATCGATGCCATCTATGTTATTTTTGACCCACTTAATGTTAGTTGTGACGGTTTCCAGTGCTTGCTGCCTAGGGGTCGCTCCAGCCCCAGCATCTGGGTATCTTTCAAAGAAATTTTTCATCTAGAAAGAAAACACAAATTAAGGATCAGTCAAACTCTTTGGCAATTTTTATTCATAAGGATATCAATTAGGTGACAATGGAAGGCCATGATGTTCAAGTCAAAGAAGAATCTCAGATGGCTGTGTTCACTGAGAGATAAAACCAGTTGGTATTTTTCATGAACAAATATACGTTTATTTTTACCTGGTGATCCTGCCAGTAACACACTTCCAGTCCCAAGGTAAAAATGATGAGTCGTTGTATTATATCTATGCAGGAGCTGTGTTGTTACCCTAGGTTTCTCTCCTCATTTGGACTACAAACACCTCCTCTTCTCTGCATCTACAGTGCATAGAGATGAGGTTTTTTTGTAGTCCTCTACATTTACCTGAGAATGCTTAAACATTTTTTAAGATTTGAGTTCAGTCTACAGGAAGTTTCAAGGGCATTTATTTACTGTAAAGGCAGTTATTAGGGTATTCATGTCAACAGGTATTTTTCTATACTTTAGGAAAATGCATTTAGTCTGAAAAAAAGGAAACAAATGTAGCTAATATATCGAAGGACTGGCAAGCTGCAATATACTATATGTTTGTTCTTAGGTTTAGATATATTTTAAACTACCACCCTCATCTCAAATGCTGTCTTCTTTTCATTTACCTGCCTAATTCCATGTCCTCATTCTTTACCTTTCAATAATTTGTTTTGGTAAAGAAAATAAAGGGTCACAATATTAAGCAGTTAATTATATTTAAGTGTACAAATTTTCTCATACAAAACTCAAATTAACAAGGAAATCCAAATATTACCAAACATTGGCTTTCCTCAAGGGCTGTACACATGATCCGACAAAAAAAAAAAAAAAAGAGCGATCGTCTGAAAATGTATTCGCTAATAAACAGCTTTCGAGAGCCAATCACACTAGTTCGTGTGAAAATGTCAGAAGGGATAAGCATAACATTTTTCCTCATACATTAACAGAACAAACTATTTCCATGTAATTAGTATAGTATTTGTAGGGAAAAAAAATTGTGTGACCAAGACCACGCATGCTCGGAAACAAAAGAATACATTTTAATACAATACATTACATAACTTCCGAAGTTGTATTCTGTCTTATGAGAATTTTGGTAACTTTAGTAACCTATTGATTTTCAATATGAGACTAACATGCAAAAAAAAAAAAAACAGACAATTATTCCTCTGATATTTTCATTGTGTATATTAGGTGTTAGTAAAGGCACCTCCTTAGACATGTGTTCACTAAGCATTACTTGAAAGTCAGAGTACAAACTTCCCATAGGATTAAGTGTAGAGTACTATGCAACTGACATCTTACTGGATCGGGGACAGGTGAGGATAGGGTTGACAAGGGGGCTGGTGGAGAGGGGCAATAGAATATAAGTGTAACTGCATCAAAGGTGCACTCACACTTGCTACAAAAATTAGATTATAATCACACATGTCAAATATGCAGGCCAGGAACATTATCATTTTTTTGCCTAATGCCATGAGAATCTCATGTTCATTGGCTAATAACAACAAATTGTTCTGTAAAATGAATTATTTAATCATTCTGCTTAGACACTTATTTTAAATGGAAAGTTTGCTGGGTGCAAAACAAGGTGTGTAGGAATTTCTCTTTAGGACTGGAACTTTATGCTAAATAGAGGAATTTCTCTAAGGGCTTCTGAACTTTTGAACATGCGTTTGCCAATGTTATTAACAGTGTATATACAGTAACTTGCATATTTTTGTTTACAATTTAATTTTCGCAAATTATAATTGAAAATGTTGGAAGATGAGTGTGAATGTATATCTAGCATGTACACATTCTACTACCAGGTAATGACAAGCATATTTTGACTCCTTTTTGCCCTTTATAATCCAGACAATTGGAAAGTAATTGGAACAATACAGGTACCTTTTCTGTTTTATCAGGTACATCTACTTGTGAAAACATGTGTATCTCCTCTGGCCCTCACAGTACAAACTGGCCTATGATACTATATTCTTTTCAGAGTGCGATGGCTCAAAAAGGCCAGGTAATTCTGTACATAACAGGATCCCACTGACTTTGGATAATCTCTTTCTTTCCTTTCTATTGTGGAATCAATCCGTTTTGATAAATTATGTAATTTGCCTTACTGAGTCAACTAATAAATGGAATAGAATTGTAAGCATCGCTGTTTTTAATGCAATCCCCTTATATCCATTGCACCTTTACACAATTGAAAGGTTTAAAAAATACTCAGCCAAAATCAATCAAAAACATGCTAATTAGTATGGTTTATTGGTATAAAGCTAGGCACAGGTTTTAGTTAAGGATGCAAATTAAAGGAAACCTTGAAAGGTAATGGGTCAGTTTTATTATACAATTGATGATTTTTAAATATATGTACCTGTATATTTTTTAGGATTTAGCCAGTGGCAGAACTACCAGGGTCATTACAGTTGCACTTGTGACCTGGCCCTGGCGTTCCCCCACTGTTTGGGTGTTCCAACGGGGTTGCTAGTCCCAGGGCTCTGATCTGAGACCGGCTCTCTCATACAGCTCAGAGCTGGCCCAGCATTGACAGTTCTCCCATCCCTCCTCCCTCCCATAGAGGGGAGAGGAGACAGCCAATCTGCTCCTACTCCTTCCGCCCCTCCCCTCCTGTGTGCACTGCGGGAAGTTTGCTTCTTTGATCAAAAGCAGCTCCTTAGCTTCACACTTGGTGTCTCCTTTCCCATCCGTGCGAAGGAGGGGGAGAACTGTCAATGCCGGGCCGGTTCTGAGCTGTATGAAGTGAGACACTCTCAGCTCAGAGCCCTGCTAAGGAGGCAGGCAGCATTTATGGGCACTGCTAGGCGGCATTGATGAGCACTGATAGGTGGCACTGATAGGCAGGGCTGATAGGAGGGACGAATGGGCACTGATAGGTGGGATTGATGAGCACTGATAGGCTGTACAGATAGGCAATGGTAGGCAGCATTGATGAGCACTGATAGGTGGCACATATGGGCACTAATGAACACTGATACACTGATTATCAGTGTAATTAATGTATTGACATACACAGCATGGGAAAAAAGGGCTGCCAATAACCGGTAAGTCTGTTTACATGTGATCAACTGATCACATTGTAAAAGGCCGCTGTGATTGACCCTTTACCATTATCTGTGATCATCCGAGAGGACACAACGGTCACAGAGTGCGCTGAGTGTGCGTCTCAGGGGGCACGCGGGAGGCAGGTTTCTCAGAAGATGTCCATGGATGCCCTCCTAAAATTGGAAGCCCGGGGCTCAGATGAAAGGGGGCTCAGGGGGACCATCATGGTTTCTTGCACCGAGGGGCCCTGAAGCTTCTATTTATGCCTCTTGATTTAACACAGGGTATACCCCATAGATGTTACCTTGGTTTTTATTTGCAGGCCATGCATAAAGAATCCTAAAGGCTCATCCAGTCATATTTCTGTTAACATGGCCTTACACCTGAACTTATTCAATTTCAAAGACTTGAGCACACAGGTTTTATTTCTGTCACCCAAACTTACATCTTCTCTTCAAAAACAGGAGAAAGTTGACAGGAAATTAGAACTCAATGGAAAAAATATAAAGGAGACAATGAGATGAAGATGAGAGTGTCAACAACTTCTATTAGAAACACTAGTTTTGAATGTAAAGGGAAAGAATAATGTATTTTCAGTAAGCATCCTGAGATAATACCACTTTTTTTTTACCTAGTATGTAAGTGTACATAAAATATAAGGGCTCATTTAGAATTGCATTTGGGGGGTCAGTAAAAGCAGGCGATTGAGCAAAATCTCCCCCAAACTGCAAAGGCAGCCAGACGAAGGTGTACACATGGACACACACAGCCCAGCTTGGAAGCAGGCCCGAATGTCTGCCCTCATAGCAAGCTTGCTATATACACAGGAGAGGAGGAGCCAAGATCGCTGGCCGGGGATCCCAGAAGAGGCAGTTCGGGCCCACTCTGTGCAATACCTTTGCACAGAGCAGGTAAATACAGAATATCATGTTTAGAAATTTAATTTAAAAAAAAGGCTTTTCAACCACTTTAAGCTTAGTGTGACAAATAATAAGGCGCAGTGCACAAAAATATAGCATATTTAGTTGTACAAGAAATAAACTTACTTGCCACAGTTGAGCGTCTGTATTAAATGTACTTGAGATTCTTGTAACTATACGACCCAGGTTTCGATCATTGATTGTATATCTATAAGAAAATACAAAGTTTGTGTTCATTGATTATTAAAAGTACATATGTTTGTTAACCCTATAAATTACAAATCAATACACATAGTTTTCAGTAAAAACACAGTGAGTGGTCAAACCATAATTTTTGAATGATCCAATTGTGATGTATATACTTTTTGTGCCTATACCTCTATATAAGCAGGAAGGACTGGGCTGGGGGTAAATTGCCCTCAAGGACAGTACTAATAAGATATGTTTGAATAGTAACCCTGACAGAAGATATTCCACTATTCAGACATCAACCAGAATGGGACACACATGGTGGGCTTTATATAGCTACCTACTCCACATTCAGATCTATGCTTATAGCATTTGACAGAGGGGAGTCTTGCAGCATGAACTTCCTTTGCATTTCTGAGATTAGGAACACTCACCTTTAATCATGTTCACTAATAACAGTGGTACTATGAGATGCTCTCCTGGTACACTTTCTTTAGCCCACAAAAATTGGTTTCTATGATTAAATGTCCACTTGCTTGTATTTTCTCTACAACCCAAATGTTCCCAGTCCTCTCTTGTATATAACGATAACTTTTTACTGGGTGAGATTTCCCACTCAGTAAAGAAAACAGCCAAGTTAAGGTATTTCATTGGTTAATTTATATATACATATAAAGGAACTATTAAGTAATTAATGAAACAAGAAGAAACAAAGTTACCTGTTTACCAAATAGTCCCAGTTGATTCGTACCCAGTCCCATGCCATTTGTTTTCCAAGCTTGCTATATACAGATATGTAATATATCACATTCAGTGCATCTTGGCTTTTAATAAGACTGGTATTATAAATGTACTTCAGGTAGCTGTAACAGAGAATGACATTTTGAAACTTTTTACTTTTGATATGTAGGCTTAAAAAGGGAATAACATATTAGAAAATAACATTGAACAAACATTACAGAAATCCAAAATACAGTCCACTATTTACTTTTCTGTATTAAGAGTGCCACAGTGATAGTTATTCCTAAAGAGGGCAAAGACCACAGTCTACTCCATTCTTATACACCAAACTCCCTACTGAGCTCCAACATTAAATTTCTTACCCATGTACTCGCTGGCTAGCGACCTGAGTAACTTGACAACCAAAATTATTAGGGATGCACCGATACCGATACTGGTATCAATTTCTTGACTTCAGAGACTGTGCATGGTCTAGTTTATTTGTGCAAAGTTCAAGATATGATACCGCCCCCATAAAGACAGATTGCTTTGCTGGGCTACAATTTATCTCCTGTACCATACAGTCTCTAGCTGTCTCCTGTAGCATGTAGTCTCTGGCTGTCTAATGTACCATGCAGTCCCTGGCTGTCAAATGTACCATGCAGTCCCTGGCTGTCTCCTGTACCATGTAGTCCCTGGCTGTCTAATGTACCATGCAGTCCCTGGCTGTCTAATGTACCATGCAGTCTCTGGCTGTCTCCTGTAGTATGTAGTCTCTGGCTGACTCCTGTAGCATGTAGTATCTGGCTGTCTCCTGTACCACGTAGTCTCTGGCTGTCTCTCCAGTACCATGTAGTCTCTGGCTGTCTCCTGTACCATGTAGTCTCTGGCTGTCTCCTGTACCATGCAGTCTCTGGCTGTCTCCTGTACCATGCAGTCCCTGGCTGTCTAATGTACCATGTAGTCCCTGGCTGTCTAATGTACCATGTAGTCCCTGACTGTCTAATGTACCATGCAGTCTCTGGCTGTCTAATGTACCATGCAGTCCCTGGCTGTCTATTGTACCATGTAGTCTCTGGCTGTCTCCTGTAGCATGTAGTCTCTGGCTGTCTCCTGTAGCATGCAGTCTCTGGCTGTCTAATGTACCATGTAGTCCTTGGCTGTCTAATGTACCATGCAGTCTCTGGCTGTCTCATGTACCATGTATTCTCTGGCTGTCTCCTGTACCATGTAGTCTCTGGCTGTCTCCTGTACCATGCAGTCTCTGGCTGTCTCCTGTAGCATGCTAGCATGCAGTCTCTGGCTGTCTCCTGTGGCATGCAGTCTCTGGCTGTCTCCTGTAGCATGCAGTCTCTGGCTGTCTCCTGTACCATGTAGTTTCTGGCTGTCTCCTGTACTATGCAGTCCCTGGCTGTCTCCTGTACCATGCAGTCCCTGGCTGCCTCCTGTACCAGGCCTGCAGTCTCTGGCTGTCTCCTGTACTAGGCCTGCAGTCTCTGGCTGTATCCTGTACCATGCCTGCAGTCTCTGATGGTCTCCTGTACCAAGCCTGCAGTCTCTGATGGTCTCCTGTACCATGCCTGCAGTCGCTGCTGTCACCCCCTACCTATGCGATAGGTATTGGTAATTGCTATCGGTGACTACCAAAGGTAAAGTATTGGTACTCGTACTCTGTGGCAAAAGTGGTCTAAGTGGCCTCTAGAATTAATAGGTTGGAAATCAGGCTTCAACTTAAGGGGGATACCAGGTTATCATAAAATATTGCCAGATGTACAAGAGACAGACTAAGGCATGCCATAGATGATTCAGTCAGTGTTGATGAGGGAATCCCTCCCACTGAGCTATTGTGTTTTCCTGGCAGGAGCCATCCCTGCCAAGTGAATACAGTGATTATTGTTATCGCCTATAGCTGCTGACAATAATTGCATGCTAGAGATCCAACATGCTGGTTGTATCTAAGTTGATCGACTTTGGTACCACCAGCATGTTGGATCTCTAGCATGCAATTATTGTCAGCAGATATAGGCGATAACAGATTTAAACTTGGCCAGTCCCTGCTGAACTGGCCAAGATTCAAACCATCTATGGCCAGCTTAAGAGTCCAAGTCCTCAAGATTGCATACACCACACAAGTCTTGGAAATCAATATCCAAACCAGTACAGACGTTATTACCCCTGGTTGTATCATCTATGGCACTATGCAGCCAAAATAAAGCTTCCTCAGTTTAATGCTATTTGCAAATTTATAAATAGCCAGAATGGTATCAAATGCTTTGAAGTGTCTATTGGGGAAAAAATTAGGATCCCTAGGGAGCATCAAAATTCCCATGTAGATAAAGATATTTTAGACAAATTTAACACATTGTCAGTTACTACCGAGATTGCACCCTCAGCATATACCACTCTCCAGTTTCCTCCCACACTCCAAAGATATGCTGGCAGGTTAATTGGCTCATTTCTAAATTGGCCCTAGTATGTATGAATATGAGATAGGGACCTTAGATGGTAAGCTCCTCAAGGGCAGGGACTGATGTGAATGTACAATATACTGTATATATTATATAAGTATAAAACAGGAAAAAATCTGTGCTAGATCAAGTAAAAACAATGAAAAAATGAGCAGCCACTTAACCAACTAGGATACCAATTATAAATGATCAATATAAATAAGAAGTGGCGCTAAATCCTGATAGTGCAATCATGAATAATCATATGGTAAATTATGTGGCATGGAAACAATTAAACATGCAGTGAATAAAATATGAGCAAAATATAACATGAAAATATAAAAAAAATCAATCATATGAATGTGATATAATGAAATAGGTGCAAAATAGAGTGTTAGGTGAACAAAAAAGTCCTTTCAATGAAAAAGTTATTTTCAATAATAAACAAAAAAAAGTGTCCATAAAGTGCAAAAAGATGTTGCCGACCAGCCGCCGTCATTATACAGCGGCAGGTCGGCACGTTCCTGCAAATCGTTGTACTGGTGCGTTGGGCCTTTAAATAGATATAGCAGGCGACTGAGTCCACTACACGACAGGGAAGTTGATGCGCATGGCCGGCGGCCGCAAGAGAGGCAGAACGGGGATCTGTCAGTGTAAAACAAACAGATCCCCATACTGTCAGGGAGGAAAAGAGAGATCTGCTGTTCCCAGTAATCGGGAACAGCATTCTCTCTCTATTCCCAGTCAACACCCCCCCCCCCCCACAGTTAGAAACACCTCCCAGGGAACACATTTAATCCTTTGATCGCCCCCTAGTGTTAACCCCTTCCCTGCCATTGACATTTATACACTAATCAGTGTATTTTTATAGCACTGATCACTGAAAATTGCATGTTTATGGCACTTCAGATTTCAGTATGATGATATGTATACAGCATATACGATGGCAATTTACGTTTAATGGTGAATTTTTATTCTAGTCTATGAAGAGACAAAGGTTTATGGTACTCATGTATGAGGTTTACATTTGAGACATTTTAAAGTGTTTGTTAAACTAAAAAAAAAAAAAGATTCTGCATCTTATATTATACGTTATATATACATGCAGCATGTTATACAGCACAGTGCTTGTGCTGTGTAATTTGGCCCCCTAGAACACCTGAAATACCTGGCTGATCCTGCCAGTTTCTACCTTCCCCTCTGTAAACTGACCATGGTATATCAGGGCTGCTGAGCCCTGACACCGTGGTCAGTTTACGTGCCTCTGTCAGCCCCCACTATCTGCAGCTCTCCCGTGTCTCTGTCTGTCCTCCACCCCTTCCCCTCCCTACTCCTGTGTCGGTGCCAGCCCCCTCCCCTCCTGCTGCTGAAATAATTGTTAATGTCTCATATAATCCTCTTTGCTAATGATATTTGCTCCTGTGTCTGTGTTTTATAAAAAAAATGCTGTTTATACCTGTTGGCGCACTGAAAACAGGCATAGACAGCATTTTTTTTTTATAAAAAACAGATACAGGAGCAAATATCATTAGCAAACAAAGAGGATTATATAAACTTATTAGTGTGAGCTAACAACCACTTTAAATGTATGGCACTTTAAATGCACTTTATATTTCACAATGAGTTTGTATATTTTTACATTTATTTATTAATTAGTAAGCGCCAAACCAACTTGGGACATGTATTGGGATTATCTCCCCATTTAGGGGAATACTCATTGTGCAGGCAGCCACACACACACAATTCCCTGTTATACCATAGCGCAGAGTTTATATTTATTTTTATAAAGTTTGTCAACTAGCATAAATATCTGGCTGGATTGGGCCAATTAACACCTAGCAGATACTTGCAAGTAAACCTTGATGTGTTAATATTAAATAGTCTGCAGAGATTTTTATTATCTTCAGCACAGCTCATTACAGCAGTAACTGGGCTAGCTGGAAAGTGAAAATTTCCAAAGTGCAGTACCAAAACTGTAATTGTTAGTAACTTAAAAAACTATTTAGGGTACATCTACCCTTTAATGGGAAAACTTTTTAATTTAATCATTTAAGTCACCTTTTCTTTACATGTATTATTCTAATTTGGAAAGAAAAAATGAATACAGGGTGCTTCCATGACACTGTATTTGCAGAGTATCCAGGTTTA
This sequence comes from Glandirana rugosa, assembly GCA_018402905.1. Taxonomy (NCBI): domain Eukaryota; kingdom Metazoa; phylum Chordata; class Amphibia; order Anura; family Ranidae; genus Glandirana; species Glandirana rugosa. The sequence goes on from BLSH010000129.1 coordinate 264,862, forward strand.
CTGATAAGACACTTCAGCAGTAGCAGTAGTTACTCTCTAGACCAGTGATGGCAAACCTTGGCACCCCAGATGTTTTGGAACTACATTTCCCATGATGCTCATGCACTCTGAAGTGTAGTGGAGCATCATGGGAAATGTAGTTCCAAAACATCTGGGGTACCAAGGTTCGCCATCACTAGTCTAGACTGTCTCTCTCTCTCTCATCTGGGCTTCGTGCAGAACACTATGAACCCCTGGAGGAGGGGGGTGTCAGCTGTGTATTTTTATTAGAGATGAACAGCAATGGATCAAAATTATGCCCAGTTTCTGCAGTGAGCAGATGCTCACTTTTTCAGTTGAAATTAATTAAAATTAAAATGTATTTTTTATAATCTCTGGACAACAAAATAATACATATATAAAGTATGCCAAAACAGATCTCATTTAGGAAATAGAAAAGTGTAAATATTCAAGACTAACTTATCCAGAATTGGAATGCTAAGATAAAGGATTTACTCTAGACAAAACCGTATGAAATATATACATAATAAAACAACAGGTCTCTAATATTTTTTATGTAAAATTAAAATTAATTAAAGTTGACTTTTTCACTCGTAGACGAGTGACGTCTTTGACCCGTATTAAAACTAGGTAACGACAAGTAGAGATTATTTTTATGTGTCGACTGTGGGGGGAGGAGGTCCCCAAGTATCACAAGACGTGCTTCGGGTCTACTCTCTCTCTCTCTGTCAGATCTGATCACTACCGCTTGGAACCATGGGGTCTACAAAA
>BLSH010000129.1:270637-293929 GCA_018402905.1 Glandirana rugosa
CTAGTTTGAAGATGATTTTAGAACAGTTATATGGCTTCTACCGTTAATTAATACTTTTCAGACACAGTTTGAAGATGATCCACATTCACCTCCATTTTTGCTTTTTTTATGTTTTTATTTTTTTAAAAATATTTACAGTTATTTCCCTGTCCCCATTTTTTTGTAGGGCACTTGCCCTACCCTTACCCCCATTTTACTTCCTTTTGCAGCCCTCTGGGGCTTTCCAGGACTTTCCTACAGCCATTTTTGTGCCTAAAAGTTCGGGTCCCCATTGATTTCAATGGGGTTCGTTGTCCGTGCGATCGTTCGGGTTCCGTCCGGACCCGGACCCGGACTTTGTCCCGAAGTTCGGACGGACCAGCAGAACCCGAACTTCCAGGTGTTCGCTCAACTCTACTAATAACACTTCTGTTTAATGATCTGGTGTATTATACTATATTATGCTATTGTAATCTATTCATAAAGCAGCTATTGAATGTTATCTCTATAAACAGAGGATTAAAAGGCAGCAGAAAGTTTGCACCCCAATATGTAAGAGGCTGATACCAGTTGAAAGGCCAAACAATACATAAAGTTGTGGAACACAGTATATTGTAAGGATTATTGTGAAACTCAGTGATACAACACATAGTTAACATTTCCTTTTTAAGTACATTAAAATTGACCATTTCAAATGCTAAAAATGTTACTACTCTTTTGTTAAAAAAATGAAATAACATATACAAATGCTAAATAGTTAATGTGGGGTAGAAAATAATGTCACTAGTTTAATGGCATTGACTGCAATCACAAATTATTATAGAACAACATATGTACTTTAATGCATACCTTCAAATGATCACCCAAAAAATAAAATAAAAATATAATTTTCTGAACAAAACCATTTCAAAGAAAGTTACTCATATAAAAACACTTCACGATGGAACCATCTATGCTCAGCTGATCCAGGGACAGTTATACAGTGGTAACAGTGGACAAGGGAACATCAGTGGTACTTTTCTATTTTATTTTTGATGTGGTATACTTTGAGGGTATCTGTTAAAATCTCAAAGCTATTCTACAATAATATATAAATGCTACACTGTTGTGTAAAAAACTTTCTCAGAAATGTCCTACCCTGCTCAGGTGATTGGCTCACTGAAAATGATTGTGATGATTGTGTGACTATAGCAGTAAAACCACCCCACTTAGCACTCAAGAAGTGGCTAAAAGAAGCAGCAAAAGCAGGAACACCTTTCCATGTCTCATTTACATGGGCTTCAAGAGAAGGTGTTGGATGAGCATATTTCTAGTTTTAGGAATGATCACCTAATGCCCCCCCCCCCGGCTTTATTATTGTGCTAAATGGTAAGTACACAATGGAGTTTAGGATGGGGGTCTGAGTAGCTTTGGGTTAAAAACAGTGTTTCTTGCACCCCTTCCTAGACATTGTCACTTACAAATGCTTTACAAAGGCTCCAACAGAATTCAACACAAACTCCCTTCAATGTCCTTTGAGCTTGTATGTATAGTGTTTGACATAAATCTGTAAAGTAATGTGTGCAGACACTAGTTGGACTTACTATTCCCTTGGAAAATGATTTCCATGATAAAGCTGTCCCACGATGCTCAGAGAATGACAGAGAGGGCATAGTGGCTAGTTCCCAATCATTGTGAACTATATAGCTAGTGATATTAAAGGTTATTTTTATTGTTAAAATAAAAAAAAATTATGCTTACCTGCTCTGTGCAATGATATTGCACAGAGTAGTCTCTCCCTCCTCTTTTGGTGGCCCCCTGGTAGCACTGTTTGCTCCTTTTTCCTCTGAGTGCCCACTTAGCAAGCTGGGTGCTAAGGAAGCACCCATGCACATGTGCTCCCAAGCCAGGCTGTGTGCATTCATAGACAAACACAGCCTGGCAAGCCACCCCCCTGCTATCTCCTCACAAAAGTTTGACTGACAGCAGATGAAGCCTATGGCTCACAATGCTCTAGGTGTCTCCTGTTAGACCAGGAAGTGAGAGAAACAGTACTGCAGCGGTGGGAGGAACAAGTGTTTAGGGATGGGGGGGCGTAGGATAGAAAGTTTGTTTATTTTTTACCGTAATGCAGCGAATGCATTAAGGTAAAAAAGATGACTAAAAGTGGAGTTCCACCCTAAAGTGGAACTTCCGCATTAATGGAAGGTGACCCCCCGACATGCCACAATAGGCATGTCTTTTTTTGGGGGGGCTGGGACTGCCACTTCCTCCCCTGCTGCCGTGGCTCAGGGAAGGAAGTCCACCTTCCCCCCTCCCTCCCATCTCCTGGGACACGTCACAGGTCCCAGAAGATGCGCCGGCCAGTCACAGTGTGTGCGCGGCTTTGAAGCCGGGTGCCCACACTCATGATGCCGGTGCTGCTGAGGGGAGGGGGCGAAGAGCGAGCCTCGGGCGACCGCTTCGCTAGACCATGGGACAGGTGAGTGACCGATTGTTAAAAGTCAGCAGCTATACTTTTTGTAGCTGCTGACTTTTACCTGGGTGGAACTCCACTTTAAGAACCATTTTAAAATGGGTGAGCTCCTACTTGCTGTTGAATCTTACCCTTTGCAGCCTTACTCTAACTGGCATACATGCCGTTGACTCTCACCCAGAGCTGTATGACTTTACCTAGTCCAGCTACAGTGATTCTTGCAAAAACAAAAAGGAGGTCTGGCAAGATGTTTATAGGCAGTAGTGATTGAATAGGAGTCACAATTAAGGAAATTGAAGACAAAGGATGATGAAATTTCAGTCTCCTGTGATGCTGAGAAGTGTTTGCAAAGTTTTGGGGAAAGTTGTGCAAATGCTTTAAGAACGCATCGTAAATGTTCTCAAAATGAAAATTATTTCTGCCCTCAAATAAGGATATGATTGTCAATACCCATGTAAAAGTCTGGGTTTCATCAACTTGGTCTAAAAAACTCATAAAAAAATTCTCCATTACCTTTTACCATTTTTCCAATCATTAAAAAGTGTGGATGCATTGTTCAGCGCATCAGGATCTTCCATCTTGCATGCAAGTGCCAGAACTAGAGAACGAAGGAGCCTGAAAAGTAGTCACACCATATTAAAATCACATGTCATGCAGATATAGGGCTCAGCTACACATATGTAGGATTTTTATTTGCTTAGTATCATGAGATTAACTTCCTATTACATATTTACATAGTTTGTGAGGTTGAAAAAAGACACAAGTCCATCAAGTCCAACCTATGTGTGTGTTTTTATGTCAATACTACATTGTATATCCTTCAGTGTTGTGGCCCGTTAGGTGCCCATCTACTGTAATCGTTTTTAATTATCTTTGCTCCCAGCTGAAACCACTGATTGTGGAAGAGAATTCCACATCCTCACAGCTCTTACCGTAAAGAAACCTCTATGCATTTTGAGGTTAAAACCGCTTTTCTTCTAATTTTAGTGAATGATCGCATGTCTTTTTATGCTCCCTTGCACAGAACAGTTTTGTCCCTATTGTGGGGTCACCAGTACAGTATTTGTACATTGAAATCATATCCACTCTCAAGCGTCTCTTCTCCAGAAAGAATAACTTCAGTTCTCATAATCTTTCCTCATAACTAAGTCCCTCCAGTCCCTTAATTAGCTTTGTTACCCTTCTCTGAACCCTTTCCAGTTCCAGGACATCCTTCCAGAGGAACTGGAAAGGGTCCAGAGAAGGGCAACAAAGCTAATTATGGGACTGGAGGATCTTAGTTATGAGGAAAGATTACCAGTATAACAGTCATTAAACAGTATTTGCAACACCTTGATTTGACTATGTTGCAAACGAGGTAACTGTGAAAAAATGATTATGCTATGCTGCTAAACTATTAGGATTATATAAGGAAGTAAGGCTATACTGCTTTACCAGTGTCAGTACCATATTATTTCATACTTACTTGTCTATATCAGAGCCATCATCATTCCAACCGAGTTTGTCTGTGATTGGTTTTACTTGTTTGCGCCAATAATCCTAAAATATAACATACATGGTTCAATTGTTTTAGGCTGTAATTCACAATCTTAATCTCCATGAAAAAAATATTTGTTTAGGTTTTTTCATTATTCAAAATGCTATTGCCACTTGAGGGCCTTAATCCTTGCTGTTAAAGAAGAATTGTAACTATAAAGATACTTTATATGTGGCTTCCCTAAACTCCCTGTACATAAATTATACACACCTTATATGCAGGCTTTCAGCATCAAGTGGCCTACAGCCTTCCCAGTGTGGCACAAATAACACAATTTATCCTCTGCCTTGTTCAAATGCTAAGTTCACTTGTTTACTTTTTTTTCCTAAATTCCAGGTCCACTATGTAACTGCTCCACTATTTCTGCTTTACTTCCAGGAAAGACTTTAGGTCATGACACAGGAAGGAGTTGACCAGCTGAAGATAGATGATGCAGGGTGTGTGCTAACGAGATCAGCTCGTCAACTCCTTCCTGTGGCATGACCTATAGTCTGTCCAGGGAGTAAGGCATCAGTAATGGAACAGTGTGTTTAAATAGCTATGAAGAGAGTAAGGTAAGCCTGTGTAGAATTAATAGAAAACTGTTTTATTTTTGCAAAATAAGTACACTAATAAGATATTGGTACATAGGGAAGTTTGGAATTTAGAAAAAAAAAAAAAAGATGAACAAAGTGAATTTAGCCTTTAACCACTTGCCAACCATCGCCACACTTATACTGCGGCAGGTTGGCTCTCCTGCGCAAACCTACTTACCCGTACACCGGTCCGTGTATGTGAGATTGTGGGCGTGTGGGAACAGCGATCTCTGTCATGTCCCTGGCAGCCCATCCCCCCTACAGTTAGAACATACCCAGGGAACACATTTAACCCCTCGATCGCCCCCTAGTGTTCACCCCTTCCCTGCCAGTGTCATTTATACATTGATCAGTGCATTTTTATAGCACTGATCAATGTAATAATGTGACTGGTCCCCAAAAAAGTGTAATTTGGGGTCAGATTTGTCTGCCACAATGTAACAGTCTCGATAAAAATCGCAAAAAGTCCATAAATCTATCCCGTAGTTTGTAGATGCGATAACTTTTGCGCAAACCAATCAATATACACCTATTGGGATTTTTTTTTTTACCAAAAATATGTCGAAGAATACATAATGGCCTAAACTGATGAATGAATTTGTTTTTTTATTTTTTTTTTTGGATATGTATTATAGCTTAAAGTAAAGCTTTTTTTTTTTTTTACTCAAAATTGTCACTCTTTTTTTGTGTATAGCGCAAGAGGTGATCTAATACCACCAAAAGAAAGCTCTATTTATGGGGGAAAAAATGACGTCAATTTTGTTTGGGTACAATGTCGTACGGCCGCGCAATTGTCAGCTAAAATGACTCAGTGTCGTATCACAAAAATGGCCTGGTCAGGAAGTGGGTAAATCCTTCCGGGGCTGAAGTGGTTTAGAGTACGTTGAGGCACCCTGCACCTACCTCTATTAGGTATAATGACTACATTGAACTCAAGTATCATGCTCAAATTCTAGTAGAGTTCTGTATAGTGATATATTCATAGATAAATGCATATTTAAACATGTACCTGAAATTTTGGGTAGATGGTAGCGTCGTTTTCCAGCATGTCATTTAGGTAAGAAAGGGCAGAATTAATTCTTTGCCAAGGCAGATAATCTCCCTCGTGCTGAAGATATTTGGTCAGGTCGAGTGAGATGTTATAGTCCAGCTTTTCAGAACTGCGTAAACAACACCATACAAATGGAAATATATTATACTGTAAAATGTGCTATTTGTTCTTTATTGAACCCTACGGACTAAAACTGGGATGCCATTAAAGTTCATGTGCATGTTAAGGCAGGCTTCCCAATAGTTTTGACAATATAGTGTATATATATAAATATATATATATATATATATATATATATATATATATATATATATATAAGCGTTTTTGAGCAGTAGCAATTTTTTTTTTCAATGGACCATAAAAGCACAAAAACGTTGGTGAGCTGCGCTTTTGCGCATTTTGAGCGTTTTTGAGCAGTAGCTTTTTTTTTTCCCCAATGAATCTAAAATGTCCAAAAACATTGGTGACCAGCGTTTTTGCATGTTTTTGAACGTTTTTACCGCTGAAAAACGTCTCTCAGAACATACTGGTCTTGGGGTTTTTTTTACAGCTCAAAAACGTCCCAGCCAAAAAGAGTTGATAACAGCCTATGTGTGCATGAACACATAGGATAACATGATGGAGATTTTATTGACTGCAGGAAAAAACGTCTGAAGCCAAAAACAACCGCTGTAAAAACGTCCAAAAACGTCCTGTGTGCATGAGACCTTACCAGTAAAAAAAGTTCACTGGTGTGGTTATTCTGGCAGCCACTTTGCTGGTCTGTCTGACTGTCAAACAGTTATCATTTTAATGATAACCCTATACAATGGACTTTTACAAGCAGACTGGTATTCTATTTATGTGAATAATTATCAAAATTCTGAAAAGAAATTACAGGACTGCGGTGGAATCTGTACTTTGTAACTTCTGACATGCAATTGTGAAGGTAATCTGTCACTGTGACTCTCTGGGGCTTTTATCTAAACATTGACTTTGGCAGTTTAAAAATGTATCTGCATCAGCCAGTGTAGTGAGGTTTCAAGTAACAGCCTTTTCGTGATACTGCATGCGAAAATAATATCATAACTAAGTATATATATGTATTATCTATAGTTATTTTTGGAGCTGCATGGATAAATAAGTTTATTGCCTAAATCAGTAGGCTACACATTGACAAGAGATTTATTTGAGTGAAGTGTGATATTTGATTGGGGAATCAATGAGGCTGCATTCACACAGGGGCGACTTGCGATCCGACTTGAGTTATCTCAAGTCGCCCCAAGTCGCTTGACATCTGAAATCCCATTGAAGTGAATGGGAGCTGAATTAATATACACTACTGAAGTCGCTCTGACTTCAAGGCAACTTCAGAAAAGGTTCCTGTACTACTTGGAGGCAACTTCTATCTGACTTGTGCACATAGAATTTAAAAGAAGTCACCTCCAAGTCAGATCCCCCATCTAAATACAAGAGACTTTGTAGTGTTAAAGAATAGGATTTATTTGGGGCAGCCCCCTCCCTCCCTTCTTTGATTGGCCACAGGCAAAGTCTCTTGGCATAAGTCGTGTTGTAAGTCACCTGAAGTTGCCTGAAGTCACACTGAAAGTTGCCCTGAAATCCCCTAGCAAAGTCGCGCTGAAGTTGGGTCGCCCCTGTGTGAATGCAGCCTAACAGGTGAAGTTTAATGTTTAACCCTTTAGCATGCTAAGGAAATACAAAACAGGAGGAATAAAGGTCAGCTATAAAATCACCTTGCTAAGGCAAAGGCATCATCAATTAATCCAGCTCGGTCTCCAGCACTCAATTCCTAAAAGAAAATCAAGCATTTAGCAAATCAAAAGGGAAAGGGAGAAAGTAAAGCAAAAACACACTCACTCTTTAATGGTGAAACAGAGATCAGGCATGCCATATGCAATTAAAATTGTGGGCCAAGATGAGTTCAATCAACCTTCAGTGAGCTACATTGGGTCTACTGAGGACCACATCTACAGAAAGGCCAATTGAAGCCTTACAGGTTTTTATATGTATCCGGTACGATTTGTAACTTATTTTGCTTGGAAATGCATCTCCCTACCCTTCCACTTCAGTATTCTATGCTGGCAAAGCTGAATACAATCCACCCCAAACATTACAAGTGACCTAACACAGATTTATACTGCCAAAATAGGGGGAGTGTCACACCGGTTCTGTTAGTAAGAGCCAATCACTGACAGCATTAGATCTAACTCTAGTAGCTATTTGACGGAATTGTAATATTAAAATATTCTGCACAACTGCAGTAAAAGGCGAGTGAAGTAAGTTTGATGAAAATGGAGGTTGTGACTGCATATTTATTTCCATGGTTTCAATTATGCTTTAACTCCAGAACAAGAATAAAGCATACTGGTTAAATCATCCCAGAGAAAAATGCCTTAAGGCCTGGTTCACAGATAGGAACAGAAACCCTCTGGGGTGGGATTTTTAAAGGCACAAACTAGTCATAAGGTATATAAAAGATCACTTTTATTAGATACATAGAGGTTGATTTACTAAAGCTGGAGAGTGCAAAAACTGGTGCAGCTGTGCACGCTAGCCAATCAGCTTCTAACCTCAGCTTGTTCAATCAAGCTTTGACAATAAAACCTTGAAGCTGATTGGTTTGTGTGCGGAGCTGCACCAAATTTTGCACGTTCAAGCTTTAGTAAATCAACCCCAAAGTGACTACATTTGGCCATATCTTCTGGCACTATTAAGAGCTTTGTTTTATTTACACTAAGTTGTCTTTTTAAAAAAAAAAAACATATGTTCTCTTTATTTGCGGGCATTTTGACAATATTACGGTGCGTATAGACTTTGGACTGATTCTATGTGCGGCACCTCTGATGAAGGTCGCTGTTCCGAAATGCATTACGTGCCAATAATCTGCTGCATCATGTTGATACTTTGGCGATTGTCGCTATTATACGCAACATACATTTAGACTATTTGTATCCATTGTGACACATTTTCATTTTAACTTTGTATCTAATAAAAGTGATTTTTTCATATACCTGATGACTAGTTTGTGCCTTTAAAAATCCCACCCCATAGGGTTTCTGTTGCTATCAGTCACTACAGGGATGATGGCACACATGTAGCCACTGGCTCGGGTCACCTCCCTGGGTTCACAGTTCTGCGGCAGCCCATTCACTTAATAAACAGAAGGAAAAGGTTCCTGCTCCAGTTTTGAAATCACAGCCCGCATGGAAACTGCAAGTGCAGGGTGGAAAGCGACTGCTGCGACTTCCAGTGGATGCATCTCCTGCGTTTCTCTGTGCAGGTGGTTGCGGTTGTGGCAATAAATGTGCATGAACCAGGCCTAAAACGTTTTGTAGAGTATTCAGCTGCAAAATTATGTAAGGAAGCGTAGCATTAATCAAATGAAAAACAGCAGGCACAGCAGCCCATTCATTTGAATATGCAGGGAAAAGGTCCCTGCTCCATTTTTGAAATCGCAGCCCGCACAAAAACTGCAAGTGCATTGTGGTTACCAGTGTGGGAAACAGCTGCTGCAATTTCCTGTGCATGTGGGTACAATTAGGAACAATAGCACCTACACGCATTTCCTGCATGGTTGAGGCTGCGGGAACAGGTGCAGGAACCACCAGCACGAGTGTGAATCAGGCATAAAACCTTTGGTAGAGTATTTAGCTGCAAAATTATGCAAGGAAGTGTAGCCCTTATCAACTGTAGAAGAGTTTAATTCTTCAATTTATTGGTTTGAGAAGTAAAAACAAAGGAGTGAGAGAGACACACGTAGCTCAAAAAAGCCTAGCTATGGCATGCTTGCTCTGCATAATTACTGCATTTTAAAAGACATAGACATAATTAAAGTGTTTGTTAAGCCACTCTAACTTTTATATAAAATCCATGCTGACTCCTAATGCAGTGTCCCCCTGTGGGCGTGATTTATAAAAAAAAATGCTGTGTATACCTTATTTCAGAGCGGCGATCCGCGATTACGTGACCAGCAGCAGGGGGGGGGGGGGGCGGTAACTGTCACTAGCTGACAGGCAGGGAGGGAGGGGAAGGAGGACAGAGGAGGATACAGACACAGGATAGCAGGGCTGCGGATGATGAGGCGTGTACAATGACCCCTGATATACCGTGGTCAGCGTACAGAGGGGAGGGTAGAAACTGGCAGGATCAGTCAGGTATTTCAGGTGATACAAGGGGCCAAATGACACAGCACAAGCACTGTGCTGTATAACATGGTATAAGGGAACAGGATCCATTTTTTTTTTTTTAGGTTAACAAACACTTTAAACAAAATATGAGAATATCCTTCAACAATATAAATGTCAATATGCATACCAAATAACCATTCATAACACATTGTTAAAATCCAACTCTAGTTCACGTAACATACCGTATGGTTTCTCACTAACAGCGCAGCTAAGTCCTGCCAAGTTTGAGTTTCATAATTTACTCGAAAAAATCCCAAGTGTTTATTGTTGATTTTGAAGAACTGTGCATTACTGCTGTTATATGGGTTTAATGTTATGGATGTATCTAAAATACAAAGATGTGTGTCAGTATGGTATTTATGATAATATACTAGACTTAAACACTATAATAGGGGAAAAATGATTAGCATGTACATTAGTCAATCTTTATTTCCATCAACCCTAATCCACCTTCACGGTAAACAATTACCACACAACATACACTGCTCAAAAAATTAAAGGAACACTTTGAAAACACATCAGATCTCAATGGGGAGAAATATCATGCTGGATATCGATACTGATATGGACTGAGTAATGTGTTAGGAACGAAAGGATGCCACATCATTTGATGGAAATTAAAATGATCAACCTACAGAGATCTGAATTAAAAGACACCCCAAAAATCAAAGTGAAAAAATGATGCAGCAGGCTAGCCCATTTTGCTGAAATTTCATTGCAGTAACTCAAAATGGTACTCAAAATGGCATTCTCCTAATGAGTAGGCGGATGGTGTCCAGGGGTATTTATTCCATATCTGGACCAAGGCATCACTAAGCTCCTGAACATACGGAGGTGCAACCTGGTGGCGTTGGATGGACTGAAACATAATGTCCCAGAGGTGTTCTAATGGATTTAGGTCAGACGAGTGTGGGTGCCATTCAATGGTCTCAATTCCTTCATCCTCCAGGAACTATCTGCATACTCTCGCCACATGAGGCAGGGCATTGTCGTGCACCAGGAGGAACCCAGCACCAGCGTAGGGTCTGACAATGGGTCCAAGGATTTCATCTCGATACCTAATGGCAGTCAGGGTGCCATTGTCTAGCCTGTAGAGGTCTGTGCATCCCTCCATGGATATGCCTCCCCAGACCATCACTGATCCACCACAAAACCAGTCATGCTGATCGATTTTACAGCCAGCATAATGTTCTCCATGGCTTCTCCAGATTATTTCACGTCTGTCACATGTGCTCATGGTGAACTTGCTCTCATCTGTGAAAAGCACAGGGCACCAGTGGCAGACCTGCCAATTCAGGTGTTCAATGGCAAATGCCAATCGAGCTCCACGATGCCGGGCAACGAGCACAGGACCCACTAGAGGATGTCGGGCCCTCAGGCCACTCTCAGAGCCTGATGAAGAGGGTTCGCCCTGCAAACGCGTCAGCCTTGCCTCACGGACACCATCCAGTCCCTCTGCTGAGGCTCTGTTCGTTTAATCCATTGGATGTGGTCCTTTCCTTTAAGCTTTATAATCAGCTCTGTTTGTGAGTATATGGATTTTATCTTTACGATTTTAATAAACTTTTTAATGGTATTGCACAAGGTCGGTGCGCCCTTCTTGTTTGTATCTCCTCAGAAGGTGAGAGCAACCACAGTACCCAGCAGGGGGCACGTTAATGAACACACCCGGAGGCGTTGGGTAGAAGCAGTGCCTGGAGCTATTCAAGTAGGTGAAAGTCCTCTTCTGTTACAGGGTGTTTTTACTTTGTTTTCTTTTCAGTGGCAACAGGGTCACTTTAGTGTTGATTTATTTTGTGTAGGTATTGCTTTCACCATGGCGTCCTTAATATGTGTGTGTAAAATATATCTTATTTCCTGCTCCCAAAATACATTCACCAAGTTCCAAAGGCCACAATATAATGAAAGAAAACTGTAAAGATGCATAACTTGACCTCCGGAAGATTTACCCCCTTTATGACCAGGCCATTTTTTGCTTTTGGGACTGCGTTCGCTTTTTTCATACAAATAGAGCTTTCTTTTGGTGGTATTTAATCATCACTGGGTTTTTTATGTTTTGCGCTAAAAATGAAAAAATACTGAAAATTTTTAAATAAAAAAACAATATTTTTTTACTTTCTGCTATAAAACATATCCAATAAAAAAAAAATTAAAAATCAGATATATTCATACATTTAGGCCAACATGTATTCTGCTACGTATTTTTAGTAAAAAATCCCAATAAGCGTATTTTGATTGGTTTGCATAAAAGTTATAGCGTCTACAAACTATGGTATATATTCTGGAATTTTTTTATGCTAGTAATGACACTTTGTGGAAACCAGAGACACTAAAATAGCGATCAATGCTAAAAATATACACTGTCACTGTACTAATGACACTGCTTGGGAAGGAGTTAAACATCTAGGGCGATCAAAGGGTTAAATGTGTGCCTAACCAGTGTATGTGTGTACTGTGTGGTGCTTTCTAGACTTGTGCATGGCTGAAAATTCACTGTGATTTTGCAACTGAGGTAATTTGTGGTAATTCGCAATTGCGGAAATTCGGCAATCGGAAAAGCTGAAAATCCAAAATTCGAAAATTCAGAAATTCGGAAATCCGAAAATAACAAAGAACATTTGAAATAATAACTAACTAATAAATATCTATTAAATTTTAGGTATTGGAATTTCCTTGAAAATATGGCTGTCCGTGATAAATTTCATATTTAAGTTCAACAGACAAATTTTCAAGGAAATTCCAATACCTATAATCTAATAGTTATTTATTATTATTTCAAATGTTCTTTGGGAAATTCTGAAATAAGAAAGAACATTTGAAATAATAACTAACTAATATGAAATTTATGAAATTTATCACTAACAGCCATATTTTCAAGGAAATTCCAATACCTATAATTTAATAGTTATTTATTAGTTAGTTATTATTTCAAATGTTCTTTGTTATTTTCGAATGTTCGGATTTCCAAATTTTAGAATTGCGGATTTTTGGCTGTTCCAATTGCCGAATTTTCGAATTACCGCAACTGCCGAATTACCGCGAATTTACGAATTACGGCAATTACCGCAATTGCCGAATGACCGCAAATTTCTGAATAACCGCCATTGCTGAATTACCACAATTGCCGAATTACCGCAAATTTCCGAATTTTTGAATCGGAAAAATGAACATTCAGAAAAATTGGAAATTCGGAAATTCTGAATTCGTCCGAATTGCCGAATCTTGCAAAATTCGGAAAAAACGAAATTCGGAGCGAAACGAATCGCACAAGCCTAGTGCCTTCACTAAGGGATGTGCTGGTTTTTATTCCCTGCTTTGCGGGGAAATAAAATGGCCACATCCTTGGTGACAAGACAGATCTCTGTATTGTTACATTGTGTCCTGTCTTCCTCCTCGCCAATCAGCTTGTGCTGGCGGTAAATAATTATCTGGCACCGCTGATCGGCCTGTGCTGTGACCGGGCCCCCTACCTGGAAGTGCCGTATCACATTCCTTCAATATAACTCAATCAAACAATCAACTTTGGCCGAGCACAGATGGGCACGCACTGATTTAAATTTGGCTGGTCCCTCCTGAATCAGCTGAATTTCAATCAGTGTATGGCCAATTTACCAATGAAGCGCAAACCAGATATTTCCAATCCCACATTGTAAAGTTTACAACCATACAATGATCAGCACATCTGGAATATAACACCAATAGAGTTGGGCGAATAGTTAAAGCCGAGTAAAAGTTTGTCCCGAACATCGCCTATTCAACCATTGGATGAACACCCCCAAATTTGTGGGGCTCTTGGTGGGATGTTTGCCTGCCAGGTGCCCCACAATGCACTGCGCACTGCACAATGCATTCTAGGGCCCTAATTGGCTGAAGCAATGCACCTGACCGCTGGTCAAGGCTTTGCCCAAACATGGCACAAGAGCACTGTCAGAGCCCTGATTGGACAAAGTTATGATGACTTTGCCCAATCATGGCTCAGTGATTAATAGTCCCACCCCACACTATAGAAGATTCATTCTCACCAGAACCTTTTGCAGTGTGTTGTTGGAGATAGATAGAGTAGGGCTCAATGATAGCTAGTTGATGTTATTGTAATGAGTGTGGAGTGTCAGTGTAGTGTGATTATAGTGTAGTGTAGTGCTTAACAGTATTACATTACTTTCAGTGCCGTATACACTGCTGTATACACATTTTTCATTTTTGGTTGCTGCTTCTTTGAGTCTGGTATGATAAGGGGAGCCTTACGCAAAAATAAAAAATAACAAAAGTGTGGTTCCCCCCCCCCCCATCCATACCAGGCCCTTTGGGTTTGGTATGGATTTTAAGGGAAACCCATGCTAAAATTAAAAGCGAGCAAGTACCCCCATCCTGAACCATATCAGGCGACATGCCCCAAAGCACCTTGTCCCCATGCAGTAATCAATGAAAGAGTAGTAGACAGCACTCCAGCAGATAGGGAAATGGTAATGCAGTTTATTCAAAGCATCATCTAGATGATGATTGAGCGAATTGTATTTTCGTGAAACGCGTCCATCTTTCCTGTCCATCCATCTCATTGCTCTGCCATTGGACATGTCTTTTAACAATTTTTGTATGCATTTGGACTTCCATTGTACACCTATGCTTTGAATAAACTGGATTACCATTTCCCTATCTGCTGGAGTGCTGTCTACTACTCTTTCATTGATTACTACATGGTGTGGCTCACGTGCACACAGTGACTGGGATTTCTTATGACTCACCTAGAGCGGTGTCTCTCCTTCCCTGTTTTGTATCACCTTGTCCCCATGTTGATGCCATGTGGAAGTTCCTGAAATAGATAAGGGACGGAGCCACATGGTGACATCACCCGGTGGCACCACCCACATGTGACATCTCCCACCAGTGCATTCTGGGTCAGTGACATCACAAGGGGGCGGTGTGCCACCGGGTGACATCCCTACGTGGCTCCACCCCTTACCTATATAAGAGCTGTCACACAGCGGAGCAGGCAGATGGCCTTCATCACGAGCTAAGCTTTTTGTTTTATTATTTTTTCAGGTCCGGCGTTGTGGCGGGCATCGTGATTGACGATGAATCTACATCAAGGGGACATTTTTAAACATTTTTAATAAAGGAATTGTCAAAAACTGTGTGTGTTTTTGTTTCTTTTTAACACTTTTTTTGGTGAATGAGTAGGGGTACAATGTGCCCCTACTCATTCACATGGGGGGGCCAGGATTTGGGGGCCGATAAGCCCCCTGACCGCAGACCCCCACAAACACCGCCCAGAGTTGTGGGGAAGATGCCCTTATCCCAATCAACATGGAAACAAGGTGCTTTGGGTTGGGGGGGCAGAGCTCGCTCTACCCCAAAGCAACCCCCCCATGTTGAGGGCATGTGGCCTGGTATGGTTCAGGAGGGGGGGGCGCTCACTCACCCCCACCCTCATTCCTGGCCTGCCAGGCTGCATGCTCGGATAAGGGTCTGGTATGGATTTTGGAGGGACCCCACGTTAGTTTTTTTTAAAAATTGGCATGAGGTTCCGTCAGAGACCCCTAGGCACTATATTTAACCACTTGAAGATGTATGCGGCTCTGTTGCATTAATCTCCGTACCGGTATGGCGCTTCATGTCATAGATATAAGGGGCACGCGCCTCGATGTCTGCCAGCCACCCACAATTGCTCCACAGAGAGGCAGAACGGGGATCTGCCTATGTAAACAAGGCGGATCCCCATTCTGACAGGGGAGTAGAGACAGATCATCTGTTCCTAGTGATCAGGAACAGCGATCTCTCTGTACTCCCAGTCAGTCCACTCCCCCTACAGTTAGAATGTACCTCCCTAGGACACACTTAACCCTTTGATGGCGCCCGGTGTTAACCCCTTCCCTGCCAGTGTCATTTATACAGTGATCAGTGCATTTTTATAGCACTGATCACTGTGTTGGTGTCACTGGTTCCCAAAAAGTGTCACTTAGGGTCAGATTTGTCTGCCACAATGTCGAAGTCCTGCTAAAAATCGCAGATTGCCGCCATTACCAGTAAAAAAAAATAAAAAGTCCCTAAATCTATCCCCTATTTTGTAGACGCTATAACTTTTGGGCAAACCAAAAAATATACGCTTATTGTTATTTGTGTTTACCAAAAATATGTAGAAGAATACATATTGACCTAAACTGATGAATACATTTTTTTTATATATTTTTATATGTATTATAGCAAAAAGTAAAAATATATATATATTTTTTTTCAAAATTTTCGGTCTTTTGTTTATAGCGCAAAAAAATAAAACCACAGAGGTGATCAAATACCACCAAAAGAAAGCTCTATTTGTAGGGAAAAAAGGACATCAATTTTATTTGGGTACAACGTTGCATGCCTGCGCAATTTTCGGTTAAAGTAACACAGTGTCGTATCGCAAAAAAAGGGCCTGGTCATCAAGAGGGTAAATCCTTCCAGGGCTGAAGTGTTTAAAGCAATTTTTCATTTTTTTTGTTTCACTTTAAGCATCATTAAAATCACTGCTCCTTCAAAAACAATATTTTTAACAAACTTTTTTTGCATTGATACATGTCCCCCAGGGCAGTATTGGGACCCCCCATACACTTTTAACTTGCATATAAGCCTTAAAAATGGGCACTTTCGATTTTTCACGTTCGGGTCCCATAGACTATAATAGGGTTCGCGGTTCAGGTCTGAACTTTTGCGATGTTCAAGAGTTCTGGCGAACCGGGGGGTTGTACGGCCCAGTGCTAAATACCAAATGGTTTCCTATAATACATTTTTAAAAAATTAAAATGATAAAAAAAAAAAAAGGCAGGAGGGTGAGCTGCTTTGGACGTTTATCCCTAAACTAACCCAATGTAAAATCTTCACTGTCAAACAAAAGAGTTAGAGGAAGTTGCACAACATGGAATTATATAATTTAAGATGGCAGCTCCCTACCCTCTAGCTGTATCACATTACATAAAATTTAGTTCATTTAGATAAAATCTCAGACTTCAATAAAACTGAGACATGTTCTCAATATATCAGCAGTTCATTGTTACACTTTAATAACCACAGCTCTGTAATAAAATCACATTCTAAGCTGAAAATAACACGTCTTCCACTGATTTACCTGTTATGCTGTACATTGAAATATTCTTCTCATCTTTATTGGAGGTTGAATAAAATGTCACTGGGATATTCCACCTGTATCTGAATTAATACAGAAAGAACTATAATTTATGTTGTATTTAAATTTAACAGATTCAGTTTTTCGGACCTTGCAACCAATCGGTCACACCAACAAGTAGAGAGCTAATTTCAAGGTGCAAGTCCTCAGAGAACGTTTGGAATTTACATATTTTGTTACCTTTATTACATTTGTCCTTATAGTTTGAATTTATCTTTGGATTAATCATTTGTAGAAAGTGTTTTAAACTGTCATAACCACTGAGATCTCAGTTTAGGAGATTAGACATATGTGATCAGTGAATTCTAGTTTCTATGGAATAATGTAGATTTAACTTTAAGTAAAAGACATGCTTAAAATTCTAAAACCAAGATAAAGAATAATAATATATTGCAGCTTATTAGTGTTGAGATCTGGTAACTATATTGGCTTTATTTTTCAGGCTTTTTATCTGTTTACTTTTACCTGGTGATCCTGCCGGTAACACACTTTGGGGTTGATTTACTAAAACTAGAAAGAGCAAAATCTAGAGCAGCTCTGCATAGAAATCGATCAGCTTCTCAAAGCTTAGGAGTTCCACCATTTTCTAAGTTTAATAAAAGTCAGCAGCTACAAAAAGTGTAGCTGCTAACTTTTAATAAACACACACTTACCTGTCTCCCGGTGCAGCAATGGGGCCACCTGGAGCCTCCCTCCTCTCCCCCTCCGCGGCGCCGTCATTGCTACTGTGGGCATGACAGCTAGTGGCTTCACGGCCGGGCGTGCACTGTGCATGCGCAAGCAGCGCTGCGCACCGTGATTGGCCCCGAAGTGTTCTAGGACCTGTTCTGTGTCCCAGAAAACTTCGGGAGGGAGGGGGAAGGAGACCTTCCACTTCCGATCACCCAAGGCGACCGGAACGGAAGTGCCCCTGAAAATCAGATATCCGCACCCCCCTTCCTCCCCAAAAGCTCTGTTTCACCATCAGGAGCTGGGGAGGAGGTTTTAAAGTGGAAGTTCAACTTTTGAGTGGAACTCTGCTTTAACTGAACAAGCTGAAGTTAGAAGCTGATTGGCTACCATGCACAGCTGCACCAGATTCTGTCTGCACCAGTTTTAGTAACCAGTAGTTTCCTGTCTTAGGCTGGGTTCACACTATCCGACATTAAAATGGTCCGACTTTGACCCTACTTTGCTGTGCGATTTACGGTCCTACATAGGGTCAATTTCGGACTGATTTTCTGTGAACAGGGATCCGACTTTGATCCCGACAATACCAGGCACCTTGTGCTCTGGGGATCTTGAAGGGGAACTCCACGCCAAATTAAAAAAAAAAACTGGCATGGGGTCCCCCTCCAGGAGCATACCAAACCCTTTGGTCTGGTATGGATTTTAAGGGGAACCCAGCGCCAATTTTTTAAAAAAAAATGGTGTGGGGTTCCCCCAAAATCCATACCAGACCCTTATCCAAGCACGCAAAAAAGGGGTGGGGACAAGCACCCCCCCTCGACCATACCAGGCCGCATGCCCTCAACATGGGGAGTATGGGTGCTGCACTCCCCCCCCACCCCAAAGCACATTGTCCCCATGTCGATGAGGACAAGGGCCACTTCCCGACAACCCTTGCCGTTGGTTGTTGGGGTCTACGGGCGGGGACTTATCAGAATCTGGAAGCCCCCTTTAACAAGGGGCCCCCAGATCCCGGCCCCCCACCCTGTGTGAATGAGTATGGGGTACATTGTACCCCTACCCATTCACCTGAAAAAAAAAGTGTAAAATAAAAACACACTACACAGGTTTTTAAAATATTTTATTAAATCAGCTCTGGCGTCTTCTCCCCTCTCCGGGTCTTCTTTCTTCTGCTCTTTTGCGGGGTCTTATATCTTCTGAGGGGTCTTCTTTCTTTTCCCTCTCTGCGGCGTCTTCTGCTCTTTTTCCGGTCTTCTCCATTGTCCTCTTCCCTCTGATCTCCCTCTCTTCTTTTTCCCATGTTGACACGACGTGATCTCCTTCACGAATGCCCTCTCCGCTGTGTACTGTGACTTATATTGGCATGGGGCGGGGCCACCCACTGACATCATCCGGAGGCCACGCTCCCTTATGATGTCACATCAACTTTTTTTTAGGTGGGTAGGGGTACAATGTACCCCATACTCATTCACATTACGTGGGGGGGGGGCAGGATCTGAGGGTCCCCTTTTAAAAGGGGGCTTTCAGATTCTAATAAGAGAATCGGACTAGTGTGAACCCAGCCTAAGCTTAGGTTCACATTGATTAATTTGGCATGCGATTTGACATGTCAAATCGCATGCCAAATCAGCAGCTATTGCCGGCAATGGCACCATCCGAATCAGTGCTACACCGACTTTACAGCGTCGCACTGATTCCCAAAAGTAGTTTCTGTACTACTTTTGGTGACTTCAGGTGTGATTTCAATAGACATCTGTGCATGAAACCGCACAGATGTCACTGAAATCGCCTCCGAAGTCGGACTGACGTGTCAGCTGAACTCGCACGATTTCAATCCCGCAGCAGTGTGAATCTAGGCTACAGGTGAAACATGCTCACTATCTTTTCTGTGTCTATGGATGAGGAACCTCATCTCCCTAGCATAGGAAATTCATAAGGACTACAAAATAACCACCCTCTTCATAAGATGGATGAAGTGGTGGGGGATTTTGAATGGTAAATTTAGCAAACCAAAGGGAGTAATTAACAAAAGTTCATTGCTAGGGTGTACATATTCTTTAGTTTAATACAAAAAGTGCTTCAGTCTGCAGCAACTTTCTAATTAAATACTTTGAATAGTTTAGTGTACAGAAGTTCTCTTTGCAGTCTATTGTTTAAATGTTATCACCCCAAGCTCATCTACTGTTTTTTATAAATCATAGATTCAGAAGGAGTTGCAGTATATATTGTGTGAAACTTGTGAAAGCATGTTGATAATGTTTTTACAATTTGCTGAAATTAATAAAAAAAAAGTAATAACAACAATGCACAAAATCAGCGGTTAGGAAACAGTAGATCAGGGATATGCAATTAGCGGACCTCCAGCTGTTGCAGAACTACAAATCCCATGAGGCATAGCAACACTCTGACAGCCACAAGCATGACACCCAGGGGCAGAGGAATGATGGGACTTGTAGTTTTGCAACAGCTGGAGGTCCGCTAATTGCTTATCCCTGCAGTAGATGGACATAACAACACATCTCCTGAGCATACAGTACAGAATATTCATTGAAGATCTTTATTCAAGTTGCAGTAATTCATCCTTCATTGATTCTTGCATTTGACATTTTCAAACCACTTTGCACTGTTTTATTGAATAAATCCAATTGTAGTCATGATTTTGGAGTTTGACTGTAGAAGTCTAATTCTGCTAGACTAATACTAGTCATAATGCATTTTACACTCATCTATTTTGCTACCTCTAAGATGCTTAGCATGATTATGTGCATTTATACATACTCATGATGATAGGAATATCTAAGGCCCATTTTACACTGAGGCGGTTTTCAGGCGCTTTTGTGCTAAAAATAGCTCCTAAAAAGTGCCTGAAAACTGCCTCTCATTTATTTCAAGGTGTGCTTTCACACTGGAGCAGTGTGCTTGCTGGGTGGTAAAAAAAAAGTCCTGCAAGCAGCATCTTTGGGGCATGTTTGGCACGCTTTAAAAAGCGCTTCAAAAACGCCCTTGCCCATTGAAATGATTGGGCAATGCTTCAAAAGCGACGAAAAACGGCTCTTTTATTTGTTTTTTATGGTCACGTTATCATGTGACCTTAAGATGATGCTGCTAGCTCCTCAATAGAGCCAAAAAAGCGCTGCAAAAACGGCCATCGTTTTATTGGCAATTTGTGCAGTTCTTCAGTGTAAAGGGGGGTCTAAATGTAAATATTTGGCATAGCCAAGCAATAAGCTGACAGTATAGGAAAGAAACGGCTGCAACTTGGCAATGAATAATTAATTAGACAGGCTGGAAATTATTTTCTGATTATCTTTTGTTCTTTATTAATATCCGAAGTCAACTATGTAAAGGGATCCTAACATGCTGAAAGCTGAATTTGTAAAAACATAATCTTTAGAGCAGCGGTCTCCAAACTGCGGCCCGGGGGCCGGATGTGGCCATTTGCTTGCCTTTATCAGGCCCTTGGGACACTATTCCTCCCACTACAAGGCACTATTTCTTTTACACCAACAATGGGGCATAATTCCTACCACTGACCCCAACAATGGGACACTATTCTTCTCACTGACACCAATGATGGGACACTATTCTTCTCACTGACACCAATGATGGGACACTATGGGGTTGATTTACCAAAGCTTGAAAGTGCAAAATTTGGTGCAGCTCCACACAGAAAACAATTAGCTTGAGGCTGGGTTCACCCTATCCGACACAAAAACGGTCAGACTTTTGATCCTACTTTGCCCTGCAACATCAGTCCTACTTCTGTCCTACTTTGGTCCTGCTTCCATCTGACTTGAATGAACAAGATAAGATTTTGCTCTGACTTTGAGATAGTGACTTGTCCTTTGACCAATCAAAGCAATCCCAGTGTAAGATAAATTCCTTTTACTGCTGCTGTAATCACCAAGTCGGATGTCACAAGTCAGATGGTTAGAACAAGGATCCGACTTTGATCCTACTTCAATGATATTCAATGGGCTGAATTAGGACCAAAGTAGTACAGGAACCTTTTTCAAAGTCGGACCAGTTAAGACGGCTCTCATAGGGAAACATTGATTTTGTGACGTAATGCGACTTGTGCTCACAATGTCGGTCCGTTTGTCGGACAAGTGTGAACCCAGCCTCAAGGTTGTATTGTCAAAGCTTGATTGAACAAGCTGAGGTTAGAAGCTGATTGGCTAGCATGCACAGCTGCACTGGTTTTTGCACTTTCCAGCTTTAGTAAATCAACCCCTATATCTCTCACTGACACCAACTGCGGGGCCCTATTTCTTCCAATGATACCAATGATGGGGCACTATTTCTTCCCCTAATACCAACAATGGGGCAATATTCCTCAAACTGATACCAATGATGGGGCATATTTTACTCCCATTGACACCAGGGAATATTTTCTACTCCCACTGGCCACAGTCCGGCCCCCTCAAAGTCTGAAGGACAGTAAACTGGCTCTTTGTTGAGAAAGTTTGGAGAGCCCTGCTTTAGAGGATGTCTCAGTTTTGTATACCATTTCTTTATTTATTATTGTAAAGCAAAAAAAAGAAAAATTAAGAGTATTTACTGCTTGTTGTTTACAGGCTACATAGCTCAATTTACACCTCAAAGTGGATGATTAATCAGCAGTGACCCATCCAAGTGACTTGTCCCGTATGGTAGGGCTCAGTCAGCAATTTCAATAAAATATAATGTCACAAGGTGAGTATCCACTGCTGTATTGATTATTTAGCTAACCCATAAACTCTGGGAATCCATTGTCATGTACAGTATGTTTATTTGCAAAATAATGGCCCAGGGGGCGGATGTGGCCCTTTGCTTGCCTTTATCTGATCCTTTGGATATTATTTCACCGACACCAATGATGGAGCACCATTCCCCCTACTGACACCATTAATGGGGCACTATTCTTCTTATTGATAGACAATGTGGCACTATTCCTTGCATTAAAACCAATGATGGGGCCCTGATGCTATTTTCTACTACCACTGACCACAGTCCAGCCCCCCAAAGTCTGAAGGACAGTAAACTGGCCCTTTGTTTAGAAAGTTTAGAGACCCCTGGCGTATACTGTATATATGTAATTGTTATACATTTTTTTTACACAATTATAGTTTGCCTTTAACCACTTCAGCCCCGGAAGGATTTACCCCCTTCCTGACCAGAGCACTTTTTGCGATTCTGCACTGCAGCGCACTTGTGCGACGGCGTACCCAAACAAATTTGACTTCCTTTTTTCCCACAAACAGAGCTTTGTTTTGGTGATATTTGATCACCTCTGCAGTAGAGTTGAGCGAACCCGAACTGTAAAGTTCGGGTCCGTACCGAACTATCGGTTGTCTGTGTCCCGAACGTTGGAGGAAAAAGTCCGGGTTCGGGTTCTGGGTATTGTTATTTTATCACGCATGTTGAATAGCTGCAGGGCAGCCAATCAACAAGCGTTTCACTGGTTTTCCCTAGAAGCCATCACAGCCATGCCTACTAATGGCATGGCTGTGATTGGCCAGTGCATCATGTGACCCAACCTCTTTATGAGGCTGGAGTCACAGTGCTGCATGTCACATGCTCTCAGGTTAGTGTAGGGAGAGGATGCTGCCGGCGCTGTGAGGGACAGATTGTGAGGGACAGATTGCAGGTCACGTCTTAGCGTTTTTCACGAGACCAGTCCTTCCCCCATTTAGGAAGG
>BLSH010000129.1:305216-318070 GCA_018402905.1 Glandirana rugosa
CACTTCCCTAACTCTCAGAGGTCGCCTGTAGCTCAGGCGGGGTGGGCGCCTGTGCAAGTGCGTCAACACTCTCGCGTACCTCGTTCGTTTCTCCGCCTGCAGTTAACTGCCGCGGGGCCGTTAAGTCTAGGCGCGACATCGGTAGTTCGGTCTAGACTTCACCAATTTTTTACTGTGTATAGACTAAACAAAGAACCCGTCTGAAGACCCTTTTAGTCATTTCGTTAAATATTTTAAAGTGTAACTCCACTTTCGTGGGAAAAAAAAATAGCAAATAAATAAATAACATATAGAATTGTGACACAAGTCATATTGTAATTGATTGTTATTAAAAATGATCTTTCCTTTTAAATCTGCAGCGCTGTCATTTTTTGTAAAATGCAATGCAATATGTCTACCTGGAGGCGTTCTGTACACAGATAGTATACAGAACATCCTCCTGATATGTCATTTCCTGCTTGTGTGATTGCTTTACTGATTTTCCCAGAAGTCTGCCCAAGAAACAAATCAGATATGTGTCATTTTTTAACCACTTCAGATCTGGCTTGATGGCTACAGCGCGGATCTGAATTGCCGGGGCGCCGTCAATTGACGTCCGCCTCTTTGCTTGCTCCATGCGCTCTCACAACTGCGTGAACGTGTCCGCGGGTGGGGCGGACTCGATGTCCGCTGGAGACTCTCAATCCCTTCACAAAGAGCCAGAACAGGGAACCACCGATGTAAATGGGGGGGCATGACAGATCTACTGATCCCTGTGATCGGGATCAGTTACATCTGTTATGCCACTGTCAGCCATGCCCCCACACAGTTAGAACACATACAGGGAACACATTTAACTACTTGATCACGCCCCTAGTGTTAACCCCTTCCCTGCTAATGACATTTATACAGTAATCAGTGTCTATTTTTAGATCTGATAGCTCTATAGATGTCATTGGTCCCAAAAAAGTGTCAAAAATGTCCGACATGTCTGCCACAATATCGCAATCCGGATAAAAATCGTAGATTGCTGCCATTACCAGTAAAAAAAATAAATAAATAATAAAAGCGCCATGAACAAATCTCCATAGTTTGTAGGCGCAATAACTTTTGCGCAACCCAATCAAAATACTCTTATTGCGATTTTTTTTACCAAAAATATGTAGAAGAAAAAATGTCGGCCTAAACTGAGGAATGTGTTTTTCTATTTTGTATTTTTGGATATGTATTATAAAAAACTGAAAATTGGTCTGGGCAGGAGGGGGGTTTAAGTGCCCAGAAAGCAAGTGGTTAATAATACTGATCACAAAATGTATGTTAAGCACACATATAGTAATGCTTTCTTTTTCACATTCTGACAACCTTCTTTCTGAAATAGATTATTAAACAGCCCTTAAGTAATTACCTATGCTGCAAAATCCAGGCGGCTCTATGCATTTGGCCACACGATCTTTACTGAAGTAGATCAGGGTAAACACAGAGTTACTTTTTGCTGATCTCATTAAAGAAGCAGCCCCCCAGGTCCTTCACTTGGACTCGTAAACAAATGTCTGGGCACAGAGTCACTTGTCCAGCAGTTCTAAGAGCTCAGCACAGTGGCTTCTCCAGCTCGGGCATAACAAAGCTTAATACTGTATATGATTTATTGTAAGGTGGCATGGTAGTCAGGCTGAGGGGTTTATTTTGACTTTCAGTCCAATGAAGGTGCATATCCACTTTTATCATGCTTTGTATTTGAAAGCAATACGGCTTTAAAGGACTGCTTCACTTTTAGCAAAGTTACCTTTTAAATATATCTCCTCCTCCCTTAGTATAACCTGCACACCAAATTACTAGCCTTCTGCCCTGTTTCTGAGTTCTTTACTGCATGGCTTCATTCATTCATTATTTCATATAACAGGTCCATAATCAGGGTGGTGATGATTGGCATGGGCCAAAACTACAATAAGGAATAAAGTTCCTAAAACAGCAGGTGCTACCAATGGTCCATTGGTAGCACCTGCTGTTTTAGGAACTTTATTCCTTATTGTAGTTTTTGTCTGTGTTGGGGTGTATGGTCCACACCCCTTAATAGGGGTGAGTCGGTGGACATAAAATAATTATAATTTTTCCTCACTTTGTCCTCTAGCATATGCTTATTTTTGTGATTGGCATGGGACATGGGGCTGTGGTACCTTTACACACTAGGCAAAGGACTTGGCTGGGATGTTTTTCTTGCAAAGGATGTGCATTGCCAGGTGGGGTTGCACAGTGAAGAACATTAAAAAAGAAGTTGTCCTTTCATGTACAAATAAAAGTAGGATCATGTTAGATTACTAGTGGACAGGGCTGGCCCTACCATGGGTCCCAGTGGTTCCATTGGACCCAGGAAGCACTTTGAGAGGGGCAGCACATTGAACCATGGCCGACTCTCCTTCTCTTCTATTTATTTATACTACCCTAGCCTGTCTATATACTATCCTTGCCTGCCCTATACTGCCTTAGCCTGTCCCTTGGAATTGAACATAATGGTATGTCATATAATTTTGCATTTAGACAAGGTGCTGTTGCATGTAAATTTGACTTCTTGATAAACTGAATTTTAGTTTGAATTATCATGTTATAAAGTAATGGATTTGGGGGCCTTTTGGTGGACGTGATTTTTTTTTTCTGAGGTGGGGGGCAGCACTTCATTCTTGAACCCAGGCCCCACAATGTCTTGGGCCAGCCCTGCTAGTGGAGTACATGTATTATTTTTTGCCCAGTAGACTTCCTCTCCAGGATGGAAGCTCATATGCAGTCCTGTTGGTAGAAGCTGACCTCCAAAAATGCTGCTGAAACCTGCACAATTCTTCAACATTACATCAGTACTGCACTTGGTGGCAGTATGTGAAACTTTCCCTTCACACATTATGAGCCATATCAAAGATTACTGTCTTCTTTTTTTATCTATGACACTATTCAGGCTGGGTTCACACCATTGCGAATTGGATGTGGGTTTACCGCATCCAATTCACAATAGCAGGAGATTTTGACCGGCTCTCTATGGAGCCAGTTCACATACTGTATCTCCCATGCGGCTCCGGTGCAAATTTACGCAGGAGCCCTGTGCGTCATTTGGTCCGTTTCAGGTCCGAATTCAGCCAAAAATGGGGCTGAAATCGGACCTGAAATGGTAAACTAGGAAGCATCGGACCCCTGCTGGGAGCCGCATCGGTGTGACGGGTGAACCCAGCCTTACACCAAAGCATTCCTCTGAGTTGGAAAAAATATTACATTTCACTTTGCATGTGTTATATAGCAGAACTGTGGAAATGTCTTTGCTTTAATCCAAATAGCATATAATAACATTTTTGTCTATTATGTCTATTTCTTGGAATCCAAGACTCAGGAATTCAGCTACAGTCAGGTTATACTTGCCGCCTACAGAAGGCTTGGTCACTGGCAAGCAGAAAAATTGTAAGCTAGCCCCATATAACCCCTCCTCTACCCAGAATGCCTCAGTTTTCTATAAAAGCAGTACCAAGGGCAAGAGCAAAAATGCAAAAGCTCCTCAATGAACTGTAAGAAATTGATTATATGGTAAGCACAAAAATCTTATCCTCTTTCTCACCCATTGAAGGAGAATTCAGATACAGTTGGGAGGCCAGAAAAGCAGTCCAACTGAGGGATAGACTACAGCCGCTGACAAGACCATCAGAAAGGATGAGGACTTTTCAGCAACTCAGAACTACCTGAAGTATGAACTCCCGAATCTGAATGAGATAAGTTGAAGCATCTGCAGGACAGGGAAAACTGCCAGTGATCAAAAGAAAGCCAAAGAGGATCAGCGGGGTGCTGGTATCGTTTTTATTGCGGTTCACATCCCCTGTAGGTAGTTATACCCTCTCTATTCTTCCTGGTGACCGTTATCACTGGGACTGAAAGTGACTGGAAAATCCACAATTTTGAGTTGTCACAAAGAAAGGAAATTAGGGTATAATATCAATAAAGATGGCAAAAAAAAAAAAATCTGATAGGGGTTTCAACCATTCCTTACTCTATCTCTTTACCTTCACTTTAGGGTTAATTCACACCAACGGCTGTGCTAAATGCCTAACTGCCAGTGTGCACTTGGAGGGCATAGTGCTGATCCTGGCACATCACACATTTTTTTTGTTTTTGCTTTAGTGAGAACTTTATTGAAATGTCACAAGTGATATTTCATCAAGTGGTTGTAAACCTCAGACATGAAATATGAACAAAGCATATCCCTCTAAAGTGTGTACTTGTCTCAATCAAGAGCACTAAGTGTTATTTCTGTCCGCAGCCTTCTTCCTCTGCTATCAGCATAAATCACTTCTGACAATTTTTCCTGACACCAGGAGAAAAATGGTGACAGGGGAGGGACATCCACCTGATTGACAACCTCAGCTCTGTTCCTGTGAGCTATGCTAGGGGGGTGTGTCTCTTCCCTCCAATCGGCCTAGACCTCTCCTCACTGAGGTTTGCAGACTGTAAGTTCAGCTGTCCACCTCCTTTTTTCTAAACTCTAAGACAAGCTTATACATTCAGCAGTTCAGCAGAGAAGACTGCAGATAGACAGGTACAACTTATGTAAGAGGATTTGTTTAATATCTGTGTATCTTCACTGGGTATATGAGAGGGTTTAAAACCACTTTAAGTTCTGTTCACACAGCAATGTTGGGATGCAGATGTTTCCACCACAGCACACTGCGCTGAAAAAAGTGTGGCACATGGTCCTTTTCCTTGGCGCAACACCCTGATACAGTTAGGTTAGTGAAGATACCGCTACATTAAAACTTAGCAGTTTAGTGATTTGTGACTGGCATCTGATCTCATGTTGTTAGGAATGTATGAAAATAGAATAGTTAATTTTGCATATCGTTTCAAAGCCTAAATATCATGGCTTCATTTTGTAGCCCTAAACTTATTTACATCTAAAATATTATTGTGTTCCAAGAAGCAATGAGATGTCATGTTATACATGTGGTCAAATACAATATATTTGTCAGATTGTGACAAGATAAATGTAAACCGTACCTGACATCCTAATTGGAACTTTTGTGGAGTAATCCAGTCTTCAAGCATTCTCAAAATGGATGCACCCTAGACAAAATCGTAAGTTAGGCTTTTTGGAATGATGCTTTTTTTATATATATATGCACATTTTATTTTAAAGACCAATTTGAAGCATTATACATGGTTACTGTAATGCAATGTAATGTTACTGTAAACAACAATATGTGTGGGTCCCTTTTTTATTTTTTTAACAGTACTATTTACTGCAGCAAGGGTTCCATTCACTGTGCAGTAGCAGCACCGCTAGACTAGAGAACTGGGCAGCTGCTATCACACAAAATATCATTGTCCAGGTCTACAGCGATCCCAGTGCTCCAATCAACAGTACTCACACTCTCTGAGATATTGAATCATACAGTATCTCACAAAAGTGAGTACACCCTTCACATTTTTGTAAATATTTATTTTATCTTTTCATGTGACAACACTGAAGAAATGACACTTTGCTACAATGTAAAGTAGTGATTGTACAGCTTGTATAAAATTGTAAATTTGCTGTCCCCTCAAAATAACTCAACACAGAGCCATTAATGTCTAAACTGCTGGCAGCAAAGTGAGTACACCCCTAAGTGAATATGTCCAAATTGGGCCCAAAGTGTCAATATTTTGTGTGGCCTCCATTATTTTCCAGCACTGCCTTAACCCTCTTGGGCATGGAGTTCACCAGAGCTTCACAGGTTGCCACTCGAGTCCCCTTCTACTCCTCCATGACGACATCATGGAGTTGGTGGATGTTAGAGATCTTGGGCTCCTCCACCTTCCATTTGAGGATGCCCCACAGATGCTCAATAGGGTTTAGGTCTGGAGACATGATTGGCAAGTCCATCACCTTTACCCTCAGCTTCTTTAGCAAGGCAGTGGTTGTCTTGGAGGTGTGTTTTGGGTCGTTATCACGTTGGAATACTGCCCTGCGGCCCAGTCTCCAAAGGGAGGGGATCATGCTCTGCTTCAGTATGTCACAGTACATGTTGGCATTCATGGTTCCCTCAATGAACCCCAGACCATGACACTCCCACCACCATGCTTGACTGTAGGCAAGACACATTTGTCTTTGTACTCCTCACCTGGTTGTCGCCACACACGCTTCACAACATCTGAACCAAATACGTTTATCTTGGTCTCATCAGACCACAGAACATGGATCCAGTAATCCATGCCCTTAATCTGCTTCAGCAAACTGTTTGCGGGCTTTCTTGTGCACCATCTTTAGAAGAGTGAATAGGCAAAGGAGCAGCCGCTCCAGGTGAGCAATCACACTGATGTAATCCCAGGACTTCCTTGCACAGGTGCAAGCCTCGGTCTGCCGGCCGTGTGTAAACTGAAGAAAGAAAGATGTTGGCTGCACTCCAACTAAAAGGAATCCTTTATTGAAAAATCTATGAAGACATCACATAAGACATGACATGACACCCCGTAACTGCAAATAGCCTAGGAGGGTGAACGCGTTTCACCCTCCTAGGCTATTTGCACTTGCGGTGTCATGTCATGTCTTATGTGATGTCTTCATGGATTTTTCAATAAAGGATTCCTTTTAGTTGGAGTGCAGCCGACATCTTTCTTTCTTCATCTTTAGAAGGGGCTTCCTTCTGGGACGACAATCATGCAGACCAATTTGATGCAGTGTAAGGCCTTTGGCCTATGGAGCACTGACAGGCTGGCACCTCCATCCCTTCAATCTCTGCAGCAATGCTAGCAGCACTCATACTTCTAATTCCCAAAGACAACCTCTGGATATGAGTCTGAGCACGTGCACTCAACTTCTTTGGTTGACCATGATGGGGCCTCTTCTAAGTGGAACCTGTTCTATTAAACTGCTGTATGATTTTGGTCACCGTGCTAAAGCTCAGTTTCTGGGTCCTGGCAATCTTCTTATAGCCTAGCCCATCTTTATGTAAAGCAACAACTCTTTTTTTCAGATCCTCAGAGAGTTCTTTGCCATGAGATGCCATGTTAAACTTCCAGTGACCAGTATGAGAGAATGAGAGGGATAACACCAAAATTTCATTCACACACAAGACCCTGTAACACTATCGAGTCCCATGATACCGGGGAGGGAAAATGGCTAATTGGGCCCAATTTGGACAATTTCACTTAGGAGTGTACTTACTTTTGTTGCCAGCGGTTTAGACATTAATGGCTGTGTGTTGAGTTATTTTGAGGTGACAGCTAATTTACACTGCTATACAAGCTGTACACTCACTACTTTACATTGTAGCAAAGTGTCATTTCTTCAGTGATGTCACATAAAAAGATCTAAAATTTATTTTATTTTTGGGGTTTTTTTTCCTTGCATTATATTGGGTATTCTTTGCAAAGTAAAGCGTTGCCTCATTTACTAAGCTCTGGGGCAACTGTACTTGCAAAATGCACAGTCTATTTGTAAATCAACCCCTTTGTGTCACTGTAAGGTAAGTGGGCTAAAATTCAGAGTCAAGGCATGTAGAGGAACATTTTTCTTTCCTTTTGTTTCTAGGTTGAAAACCTCATACGATAAACCTTCAGCATGGCTTCATATAATGTACCAGTTATGTATTAGCTTATTTTTCAATCAATTATATTTTTAATTTTAGGTTGCCCTTTAACATATTAATGAACACATTTAACTGTTTAAAATTAGGCTGGTTTCACATGGGTTGTCCGATCATGTCTGCCTGTCATTTTTTCAGACGGACCTGAGCAGACCATCCATAACTCTTTATGGAGCGGCAGATGTCAGCGGACATGGGTCCCCTTACACCCGCCGGCATCCGATCCGATCCTATCCTGCCCACCAAGAACAGACGGATGGGGGATCCACTTCCCATCCTTCCAGTGGATCGGATCAGATGACAGTCAGATGGAAATGGACAGGTGGTCCATTTTAATCTGATAGCCCAATAGAGAACAGCGGAGCGGACGTGGACCTGTCATCTGCCTGCTCAGCGGGGATCAGCGGAGAGATCCTCTGCTGAGCAGGCAGGTGGGCATTACGGAGACCATCCTTGTGAAACCATCCTTGAAGAGTGGGACATTTTGTGTAATGACTGAATAGTAATATGGAGAAGGATAATCCTGAGGGATGAACTCTAAACTTGGTCCAAAAGCATGGTTCAAACTAAATGTTGATTGTTTGGAAGTTCAGCAAGCAGACATTTTAAACGGGTGTTCAGCCATATCAAACCTCCAACTGCTGGAGGAAATGAAACATTTAGCAGTGGTATTATTACCAATGGTGAATGGGACAGCTTCCTGCTAGGGGCTCTTGATGGTTAGGGAGTTGGCAGATGCCGACATCCTGAAAAATAGCGACAAATCCTTGCCCAGGCCCAATCAGCTGTCAGCCAAGGATTTCAGATGATGGGTGAGTGTAAACCTAGAGCTAGTGATAGGAACAAAAAAATAGCTTGGGGTGATGGAGTGCAGCTATATTAGACCAACCCTAGTAATTTACCCAATGTTACTACTTAGGCTGGGTACACACATGATGTTTTTTTCCCGGTTACATTCAACCCAGCAGGCGGAACGAAAAAAGCTTACAGATCGGCATACTAACACATCCAATGTTAGTGCTGCAGTCTCCCGCTGTGCTATTGTGTTCTGACAGGGGGGACTGCCTCCCCGCTGGTTTTTCAGCGTGCTTGTTCAGCAGAAGCCGGTCCTGAGAGCTTTACACATGGGCCGAAATTTGGCCGGGTCCTGCCGAACGGACCATTTTTGGGCAATTTTAGGCCCATGTGTACCCAGCTTAAATCTACAGACAAATTGGTGGTCAGATGTGTGGGCAAGATCTGACCACTTAACTATATTTATTTTAATGACTGGGGCATGAGAATGTCATGGCACATCTGTGCCATTCTTATCACAATCCTAAAAAAGAATAAACAATTAAATACATGTCTGAATAAATGATTGCCCTAAGAATGATCAGCCAAACTTATTATCAAATACTGGATGTATCAGGTGACAATCCTCTCGGGTCTACAAGAAGTTATTATTACATTCTAGCACCAATGCTACCTTAGTACAGCACTGGCTGCTGTGAATATAAATACCTTCTTTTTAAATAATTACCATATCTACTATCCTATAAATATCATAGCAGCCCTTCTGGCATATTCCAGATTTACTAGCTTGTCAGTTTAGGTCTTGTTCTATTTATAAGCTATAAAAAAAAAATCTCCATTAAATGTGACTGAAACCTTGTTGTATGAAATGGCATCAAAGACAGATGTGATCTCTGCTGGGGTCGAGACAGTGACAATAATTGGATGGGAAGACAGGAGTGCATCATCTCTCATTACAGGGAGCAGGTCGTCAATTATAATCTGATCAAGCTGAAAAACAGAAAATATATTTTTATGTAGACATTCTGAAGGTCTGGAAAACAAAAATGTATTTACTTTCAGATCTAGGGGAAAAAGATAACTTATTCCTATACGTATAGTATAACACAATCAGTATACATCTGGAGCTATAGGGAATTCTGCTAGCAGCGCTTATTGCTGTCCAAAGGAACACGCAGTGACCCCCATACCCCAACATTTTCTGAATTTCCCCCTCATACTATGACTCTCTTAGAGATCTTTCTTCAGTCTCTCTCAATCCAGTTAAAAACCTTATCAGCTTTTTAGGTGAAATCAGTTGAATACTTTACAGGTCCATCAAATCAAACTATGTGCAGAGTCTTGCAGTTCACTTTTCCTTAGAAAACAGCCACAAGAAAAGCTAATCCCCTGCCAGCATATCATAGAGAAGAACCCTAACCATCTGCATGGAAGCTCTTTTCAGGTATAAGGATGTTCTTAAAGAGAAACTCTTTAACCACTTAAGGACCGGAAGGATTTCCAGCTTTAGGACCAGAGCCCTTTTTGCGATTCGGCACTGCATCGTTTTAACTGAAAATTGCACGGTCGTGCGACGTTGTACCCAAACAAAATTTGCGTCCTTTTTTCCCACAAATAGAGCTTTCTTTTGGTGGTATTTGATCACTGCTGCGTCATTTCTGATAGCCGCTATAAACAAAAGAATAGCGACAATTTTGCAAAAAAAAAACAAATTTCTTACTTTTTGCTAAAATACAAATCCAAAAAAAATATATAAAAAAACATTTTTTTTCATCGGTTTTGGCCGATTTATATTCTTCCTCATATTTGTGATAAAAAAAAAATCGCAATCGGCGTCTATTGATTGGTTTGCGCAAAAGTGGCCGTGTTTACGGATGATGAGAATTAATTTCTGGGGTTTTTATTTTTTTATTTTTTTTTACTAGTAATGGCGGTGATCTGCGATTTTTAGCGGTACTGCAATATTTCAGCGGGCATGTCGGAACATTTTGACACTTTTTTGGGACCATTGGCATTTATGCTATAAAAATGCACTGATTACTGTGTAAATGCCATTGGCAGTGAAGGGGTTAACCTGCAGGGGGCGCTCTAAGGGTTAACTGTGTTCCCTGGGCGTGTTCTAACTGTGTGTGGGCTGCCCTAGCTGGGGAAGGGAAGTGATCACAGCCTCCATGTAGAGGAAGGCTGTGATCACAGCCCTTCCCCCCTCACAGAACGTAGGTCCGTGTTTACTTACACGGACCTCCGTTCTTTCATTTCGGGGGGGCATCGCGGGTGGCCGGCGGAGATCGAATCCGCCGCACCCGCTCCCTGGCCCTCCCCGGACACAGTGAGCGCGCGGGCGCGCCTCCGGCGGCGCACGTGCTCACTGGGCTCGATCTCGCGGCCGCCGTCATATGACGGCGATCCGCGCAATCGAGCCACACTGTCGCCGTCAAATGCCGATCAGCCGTCGGCAAACGGTTAAAAAAAGAAATAAAAGTCAGTCGTTACAGTTGTATGCAAACGTTTAGGAACCCCTGACAATTTCCATGATTGTCATTTATAAATATGTGGGTGTTTGGATCAGCAATTTCACTTTGATTTATCAAATAGCTGAAGGACACAATAATATTTTAGTAGTGAAATGAGGTTTATTGGATTAACAGAAAATATGCAATATGCATCTAAATGAAATTAGACAGGTGCATAAATTTGGGCACCCTTGTCATTTTGTTGATTTGAATACCTGTAACTACTTAGCACTGATTAATTGGAACACACAATTAGTTTGGTGAGCTCATTAAGCCTTGAACTTCATAGACAGGTGCATCCAATCATGAGAAAAGGTATTTAAGGTGGTCAATTGCAAGTTGTTGTTCTCTTTGACTCTCCTCTGAAGAGTGGCAACACAGGGGCCTCCAAACAACTCTCAAATGACCTGAAAACAAAGATTGTTCTACATTATGGTTTAGGGGAAGGCTACAAAAAGTTATTGCAGAGATATAAGCTGTCAGTGTCCACTGTGAGGAACATAGTGAGGAAATGGAAGAGCACAGGCACATTTCTTGTTAAGGCCAGAAGTGGCAGCCACATAAAATATTGGAGAGGCAAAGGCGAAGGATGGAGAGAACGGTCAAAAACAGCCCACAGACCACCTCCAAAGACCTACAACTTCAACTTGCTGCAGATGGTGTCACTGTGCATCGTTCAACAATTCAGCGCACTTTGCACAGGGAGAAGCTGTATGGGAGAGTGATGGGAAAGAAGCCTTTTCTGCACACACACCACAAACAGACATTTGGAGAAGCCAGCTTCATTTTGGAATAAGGTGCTGTGGACTGATGAAACAAAGATTTAGTTATAACAAGGGGCGTTATGCATGGCGGCAAAAGAACACAGCGTTCCAAGAAAAACACTTGCTACCCACAGTAAAATTTGGTGGCGGTGCCATCATGCTGTGGGGCTGTGTGGCCAGTGCCGGTGCTGGGAATCTGGTTAAAGTAGAGGGTCGCATGGATTCCACTCAATATCAGCAGATTCTTGAAAATAATGTTGAGGAATCAGTCACAAAGTTGAAGTTACGCCGGGGATGGATATTTCAACAAGACAACGACCCAAAACACTGCTCAAAATCTACTCTGCATTTATACAGAGGAACAAGTACAATGTTCTGGAATGGCCATCCCAGTCCCCAGACCTGAATATCATTGAACATCTGTGGGGTGATTTGAAGGGGGCTGTCCATGCTCGGCAGCCATCAAACCTAACTGAACTGGAGATGTTTTGTAAGGAGGAATGGTCCAAAATACATTCATCCAGAATCCAGACACTCATTACATGCTATAGGAAGTGTCTAGAGGCTGTTATTTCTGCTAAAGGAGGCTA
Source organism: Glandirana rugosa (assembly GCA_018402905.1). Lineage (NCBI taxonomy): Eukaryota > Metazoa > Chordata > Amphibia > Anura > Ranidae > Glandirana > Glandirana rugosa. Next base: position 317,447 of record BLSH010000129.1, read on the forward strand.
TTGATGTGATTTTTTTGTTGGGGTGTCCAAATTTATGCACCTGTCTAATTTTGTTTTGATGCATATTGCGCATTTTCTGTTAATCCAATAAACCTCATTTCACTACTGAAATATTACTGTGTCCTTCATTTATTTGAGAGATCAAAATGAAATTGCTGATCCAAACACCCAAATATTTATAAATGACAATCATGGAAATTGTCAGGGGTTCTTAACCCCTTCCTTACCGGGCCATTTCTGACACTCCTCTCCTACATGTAAAAATCATCATTTTTTTGCTAGAAAAATACTCAGAACCCCCAAACATTATATATGTTAATGTACATCCTCTCCTCACAGTCTTTACCGGGCCATTCCTTCCCCAATTCTTGGGGACTGTTAAAGGTACTAACAGTAAATATTTATAAACCCACAAACCTAGTCGTTAAAGTAAAACTAGAGAGTTTATTTACTTCCTGTGTCATTATAAAGTCATCACTTTACTCCAAATAACCTAATTGTCTTTTACGCGTTATACGTAGTTTTGTTTTAATCTGTCCACGTATTTAAACCTGTGGGGTTGTTTTTTTAGTGTAGTTATCGGAGGAAATCGTCTTTATTGTCGGAGATCTGTGAAGGATATCG
>BLSH010000129.1:325130-335425 GCA_018402905.1 Glandirana rugosa
TCCCCCCCCCCCCCTTCTTCCACAGTCCTCTAACCATCGCCCAGTGCAGAGGCTAGGGGACAAGCTGTACATGATCAGTTTGGTGTGTATTGCTAGAGAGTTTTTTTTTTTCTTGGGAGAGTGCATGTGATCAGCACTGGGCCAATCAGCACTATCCAGACAGAGGGTCAGGGGTCCTGCAGCCTCATATGACAGTGAGAGTAGAAGAAAACCCCCTCTTACAAGCTTTACCAGACACTGATAGAAGTCACAGGACTGTTATATACTGCTAATGAGAAAAGGTATTTAGCAGTTTATATTTAATAAAACGATTGCATTTCCATGGTCTGTGTGCTGTGGGAGACCAGATATAGTGAATGCAGGGTCCTGGGTTTAGTAATAATTTAAGGGCCGTACACAGGGGCCAAATATCGGGCGGTGTATGGCAGCTGGTCCAACAGAAGCCGGCCGAACATCCGGCTTCTGTCGGGGGGGCATGACACAAAAAGGTCTGCTGATAGGCATCCCCTCTGTGTGAGAACACAATAGCTCAATGGGGAGATCACTGTACTAACATTGAATTGTTATTACAGGATCTCCCAAACTCTTCAGGTTTTTTTTTCATTCAGCCTGCTTGGCTGAATGAAAAAATGTTTCTAGTGTGTACTAGACTTAAGGGTTTGCAACCACGTTAAACTGAAGATATGCAAAACTGTAACCAAACACCTTACACTAAAAAAAGCATTTAATCTATTTAGTATGAAATAATTTCTAAACTTCTAAAGTGGATGGGGATATTTAATATATTTAGTGCAATAGGGGTAGTATGTACAGTACGTCTATGTATCTTAGTTGTGTAAATGGTTGCATTATGCACATCCAGATGTGCTGTGTATGTGTTTATGGGAAAATGTATATATATGTTTTTTTATTTAACCTCTTTTTATGTAACTTTATTATTGTCACAAGGGTACTTAGACATCCTCTGTGTGACAGTATGTACAACCAATGACAGCTTCACTTTATATAGACAACAGGGCCATAAATAGACCCTTGGTGCCTCTACTATGTGTTGGAGAATGAAAATAAAGTGTCAGCTGTAAGTGCATAGTATTGAACTGAGACATTTACTTGCTTCCAATATTTTTGGGATACTCAATGGCCCTATAGCAGTGGTTCTCAACTCCGGTCCTTGGGACCCACTAACAGGCCAGGTTTGCAGGATAACTGAAATGCATCACAGGTGATATAATTTGCTGCTCAATGATAGCAGTATTCTAGTCTGCATCTCCCCAAGGTAATACTTAAAATCTGGCCTGCTGGTGGGTCCCGAGGACTGGAGTTGAGAACCACTGCCCTATAGGTTTGTGGAGTTCCCAGCTCTCAGCCATCAACGCCATCTCCACCACAGAGTCTCACTGCTCTACCCAAACAGCAATCTGCCTTATGTGTTCTCCATGATGTTGCCTAATCTTCATGTCCTATGCATCTAACATAGTGAGACTTACAATATCTGCAATGTGTTGCCAGAGTTGACAATTTGAGATATTCGGTTTGATTTACTAAAACTGAAGAGTGCAAAATCTGGTGCAGCTGTGCATGATAGCCAATCAGCTTCTAATTTCAGCTTGTTCAATTAAGCTTTGGCAATAAAACCTGGAAGCCAACACTTAAAGAACACCACTCTGAACTGTGAAGCCCAACTGTGAGAAGGTTTGAGAATGGCAAAGCCAAATCCAGGTGCTCTTTGGCTCAGGATTTCCTTCCTACATCCAAAAACAATAACTTGAGCAAAAAAACAGGAGAGCTGGCACTTCCTACATCCAAAAACATTGTTTTTGGATGTAGGAAGGACACCCTGAGCCAAAGAGCACCTGGATTTGGGTGTGCCATTCTCAAACCTTCTCACAGTTGGGCTTCACAGTTCAGAGCGATGTTCTTTTTGTGTCCCGGTCATGTTAAAATAAAGCAGTGGTTCTCAACCCTGTCCTCAAGTACCCCCAACAGGCCATGTTTTCAGGTTTTCCTTTATCTTGCACAGGTGCTTTAAATCAGAGTCAATGGCTTGGTATTTTGGACAGCTCTTTTATCCAAGAGAAATTCCCAAAACATGGCCTGTTGGGGGTACTTGAGGACAGGGTTGAGAAACACTGAAATAAAGATCACAGATGGAACTTTCAGAAGTGCCGGCTCTCCTGTTTTTTTGCTCAGGCTACCATTTTTGAATGTAGGAAGGAAATCCTGAACCAAAGAGCACCTGGATTTGGATGTGCCATTCTCAAACCTTCTCACAGTTGGGCTTTACAGTTCAGAGCAGTGTTCTTTTTGTGTAAAACCTGGATGCTGTTTGGTTTCTATTCAGAGCTGCACCAGACCATGCACCAGTTTAAGTAAATCAGCCCCATTGTGTAGCTAGGAAACCAGTTTAGAATGAAACCCTCCAGCACCAATAAATATCTAAAATATTCGTTTTGGATGGCTTAAGCTTTTAAAACTTTATATATAGTCATACCTGATGTACTAGCTCATGAGCTATAACAGCTGCCACTCTCTGTTTATTGACTGTCGCTGATTCATTAGGGTCATAAAGAAGGTTAGTCTCTCTGTAAGTGACCAATCCCCAGTTTTCCATAGCTCCAGTTCCAAAATCTGGAATTGCTATTTGGTCTAGATCAAGGAAAAAAGCACATTGCCATTACCATTTGTAATGCAGGCTAGGCCGCTCATAGATATGACAATTTTTTTTGTCCGATCCTACAAAGATACAACTAAATGAATACGATACAAATGATAATAAATGTAACGTTTCTCAAATGCATGTTAAAGCTATTACAAAATGAGATGGTTTTCTGGAAACCCCTTATCATTATGTTAGTATATGCTGTGTGATGTAGCAAACTTTTTAGGAGTCCTGGCGATCCCACTGTTCACTGATAACATCTCTCATTAATGAACATATGCATAGATTACTCTTCTGTCATGTTGCCGAGAGCAAAGAGTCCACATGGAGACTCCGACCTCAGTACAGCGGCACTCCCTCTTCTCTGAAGCTGTCACCCAGACAGCGCACCAACAGAGAGTTTTATACTGGGGGAGCGTAGCCTGATGGGGATTTACAGACACTAGCTCCCCATCGGATACACCCCCTTGTGATTGACGGCTGGCAATGGGAGGATCCTTAGCCAATAGATAGCCTGCTATTGGCTAAAGAATCTGTCCACTAACTGCTGGTAATTACAAGGTGAGAGCAGACCTGATGATGAACTAGTGTCTTAGTTTTCCCTTCAGACTCCATCCACTGCAGCGCCATTGGATATTAGGAGGCTGTTGGCAGTGAAGCCGACAGCGTCCTTAACAATCAGTGACAAATAGGGAGTAGCAGCGGCGTATATGCAACTCTGCCACACTGTGTACGGGGACAGGCTCTGCATGCCAAGTAAGAGTTGATCCTAAATAATGCGAAAATTAGAGAAAATGGGAAGTAGATCTCAGTAGATGTGTCTTAACTTCTTCTGAGGTTTTACTGGTACCACATCCTCCAGTACAAGACACTGAAAAATAGTCGATTCCCTACCAAGAAGAGCTACTAGAACTGTCTAGGTACCACACCCAATTAGAGATAAAAAAAACAAAGATTTTTATTATACAAAACATTAAAAATGAAGGATTAAAATTGAATGTCAGACATCATGATATTGTTTCCAAACACAGCACAATTGCATATTATGCCAGTATTTTGTATGAGGTCCCAGTTGATAACAATGCCAGCAAGGTTGATTGCTTTAAAAAAGGCCTGGATTCTTTCCTTAATGTAAATAATATAACTGGGTACTAACATTTTTAGGTAAAGTTGACCCAGGGTGAATCCGATTGCTTCTCGGGGGACTAGGAAGGAATTCCGTCCATAAGGGGCGCAGGGGTGCCACCTGAGGCTCTAATTGGCTTCAAAAAAGGGTGGGCTCGGGGCGCAGAGCACTGCGCCCTAAACCCACCAGGTTGTCCTCCTCTCGGCAAATCAGGAAGCTGGTCCTGAGACCCGATTCCTAAGTCTAAGTCTTAGGACTCCCTGACCAATTGGGTCTCAGGACACACTTCCTGTTCAACCGATAGGAGAAGCAACAGCCCCGGCTTTACCTTCCCCCTGCCTCCTAAGGTAAGGTCCTTCTTCTGCGTTTTATATATATATTTTTATACAGTCTCACACAATGTTAAAGGAGTTGTAAAGGCAGAAGGTTTTTTATCTTAATGCATTCTATGCATTAAAATAAAAAAACCTTCTGTGTGTAGCAGCCCCCCTAATTACTTACCCGAGCCCCTTCTCTCTGCAGCCATGTTCATGAGTGTCTTCGCTGTCCCAGACACTCCTCCTGATTGGCTGAGACACAGCAGCGGCGCCATTGGCTCCCACAAATGTCAATCAAAACCAGCTAGCCAATCAGGGGGCTGAGCCGGGTTGGGGCTCCGTGTCTGAATAGACTTGGCTCGGGTGCCCCCATAGCGAGCTGCTGGCTGAGGGGGCACTCACCAGAGGGAGGGGACAGGAGAGCAGAAGAGGGACCCGAGAAGAGGAGGATCTGGGCTGCTCTGTGCAAATCCAACTGCATAGAGGAGGTAAGTATAATATGTTTGTTATTTAAAAAAAAAACAAAAAAAAAAACAAGCCTTTACAAACACTTTAAGTATATGATGTTGCTTGTTTGCACTTCATTCTGACACTATGGGGTAGATTCACACTGGAGAGTTCAAAATCTGGTGCAGCTGTGCATGGCAGCCAATCAGCTTCTAACCTTAGTTTGTTCAATTAAGTTTTGACAATAAAATCTGGAAGCTGATTGGTTGCAATGCAGAGTTGCGCCAAATTTTGCACTCTCCAGTTTTAGTAAATCAACCCCTATATATTCGAATTATATATACTTAAATATATTGTACTTAGATAAAAATTCAAAGCACTAAGCAGGATGGTTAAGTTCATATTTTCATACATACCCAGTTTGGGTAGAGAATAGGCCATATTAAAGTACTCTTCAAAGAAGTCAAATACAATTTTTGTAGTATCTGCAGCATATTCCGCTGTTTGTTTTTGATTTGGCTGCACATAGATTCTCAGCTAAAAGTAAAACAAAAATATTAATGTGAAAAAAACAGCCTGAGAAATACAACAAATTCAAGCTGCCTTGTAACACTGTTGGTAAGACATGCTGGTAAATGGATAATAACCAAGGGTACAAGGTCATAACAGGATCCAGAATGATCTTTAATCATTTGCATGTGCACAGAGAATGTGGTGAGAATAGAAATTCAGCGCAGTCTACAGTTTGGGCATTTATACCCAACAGCAGCCTTAGTGTAAGTGTGGTCAGCTTATGGCACCTCTATTCCTGCCAAATAGGCCTCATGCGCACAGGACGTTTTTTGACGTTTTTACAGCTGCTGTTTTCAGCTACAGATGTTTTTTTCTACAGTCATTAAACCCTCCATCATGTTATTCTCTGTGTTCATGCACACATAGGCTGTTATCAACTGTTTTGGGCAGTGACGTTTTTGAGCTGTAAAAAAACCTAAGACCAGAGGGTTCTGAGAGACGCTCTAAAGGCAAAAAACGCGCAAACATGTGCAAAAACGAGCAAAAATGTGGCTCGCCAAAGTTTTTGGACGTTTTTGATCCAAAAAAAGCTCAAAAAATGCTGCTGCAAAAACGCTCAGAAAAGCTTAAAACATTCACCGAAAGCTACTAACATATTTCGCACGTTTATTTAACATCCTGTGTGCATGAGGCTTTACAATTAAGCTGTGCCAAGAGTTGTGTAATAAAGTATTTCTAAGCTCATGCTACAACCATATGTTAAAGGGGAACTACACTCTCCATCAATCGTGCTTCACTTGTTCTAACACCAACAATTTGATGGCATGGCAGTTTAGTTGAGAGCACAAGCAAATGTGAAGCTATCATTTATGGGTGCCCTGATTGTAACTGTTTTAAGTGTATGTAGTAGTGCTTTCGTTTAGCAAGGGACTGATAACATCTTACCAGTCACTGTACTGTTGCCTGATGATTGAAGTTGGCCATACACATGGCAATTTTTTCAACCTATTTCCACCACTTTTGAGTCACTATACATTTACAATCTACTATCCACAAGTTCGATTGACCACCAGAATTTGCTTGGTTATAAAGTCAAAACTGAGCAAACAATTGTCAGCTGCAATACAGTTTAGTGAAAGCTCGAACTAAAGCTGTATTGAAAAGGGAAGTTCACTTAGACCAGTGGTTCTCAACTCCCGACCTCAGGACCCACCAACAGGCCAGATTTTAAGTATTACCTTGGGGAGATGCAGACTAGAATACTGCAATCACTGAGCAGCAAATTATATCACCTGTGATGTATTTCAGTTATCCTGCAAACCTGGCCTGTTAGTGGGTCCCGAGGACAGGAGTTGAGAACCACTGACTTAGAGGATTTATTTTCATCCTGTCTTCTCAAGTTCCACTGAAACCACCCTGTCTTTCATTGCTTTGCTTTTAACAAAATAGTGGAATCAAAAGTTCAGTCTTTATATCAAATTCCCACATGTATGACCAGCTTCATGTACACTAGCAGCTACTAAACTTGAGTTTAGGAGCTTTTGACTTTTTTTGTTAGCAAGGCTCCTAAACTCAACTCCATAAAAGCCTGTTTGTCAATGTACACATAGGCTTTTGGCAGAGTTTAGAAGCTGCTGCAATTAGGGGAGCTTCAACCTCCCTTTCCTGAACGCAGAAGAATCGCATTCATGATAGGAATGTTTTTACCGCTGACTGCGCAAAAATGCAAACCGCTGCAAAATTTCGACAGGTTTTGCATTTCCTCCTGGCCGCTGTAAATGTAGGCAGGGTGCACATGAAGCCTAAAGCCTCGTACACACAGTGCGACGGTCATATGAAAACGGTCGTACGACCGCTTGTTGTATGATTATCCAGCCGTTAGTGGGCGCGATTAGAAAGCCAACATACGACAGTCATATAACAGAAGTTGGATGAGCAAACTAGAAAACTTTGGTTGTACCAACAAGCGGTCATACGGCCGTTGTACCACGTGTACAGAGAAGTTGGTCCAACAAGTTGTACTGTGCAAAACACGCATGTTCAGAAGTCAGGAACGCCCGGAAGTGTCTGTTCGTTCCTAATTCACAAATTACATGCACCTGAACTTTCTCTTTATACTCTCGTAACACGTCACTACGTTCGGCTTGGTTGTACGATCGCTTAGTGCATGCCGTTACGCGAGATACATCAGCCAACATACGATTTGGGCCATTCGGTCGTACGACCGTCGCACCATGTGTACGAGGCTTAAAGGAGGCCATACATAAATCAAAATTGGGCTGGTTCATTAGGGACCGGCCAAATTTCGATCCATGTATGGGCAAGCTGGTTATACAGAAGTTTGTTTAATGATCGAATTCTGTACAAGCAGCCTGTTGGATTTTTCCCAATCAATCAGTGCTGCTGGCTATAGCTGGCAATATTAATTAGTGTATTCTTATTGCAGGAAAGTCTGCTTGCAGTTAGAATACAGAAACTCAGCAGGAATAATTCCCCAATCCACATCGAGTGTGTGGATAGGGTAATTGGATAATTTTTTTTTCGTTCAACCAAATGAATATTCTATGGGCTGCTAAAGGGTGGACAAAGAACAGTAGATGTCTCCCAAAAACAACACCTGCCTGTCTTTGAACAAGTCACTTGAGTGCAAGGATCACTGACAATGTACTTTCAGTCTTTCCTTAGCTCTAGGGCAGGGAAAAAATTGTGCACAGGAAATTTTCACAATTCCCCCATGCAATAACTGCAGATCACAAAAGTATACACCTCTTTGGGAAGGGAATCTGGAAGGTCCAACACCTGGTAAATCAATATTATAGCATAATCTTCACCATGAAGACAAAAGAGCACTCCAAGCAAATCCATTAAAAAAGGTGTTTGCCAGATGCCCTCCTTATATGCATGTCAAGCCTTAAAGCGGTTGTCTACCCATTTTGTTTAGTTTTACCTACAGGTAAGCCTATAATAAGGCTTACCTGTAGGTAAAATGAATATCTTCTAAACCTGTACGGTTTAGAAGATATTCCCTCTCTAATCCTATGCGGCGTTACGGCTGTATGTCCTGGCAAAGGCCCGGCAATAGTTCCTGACCTTGCCGGAAAGACGGGTCCCGTGCGCATGCGCGGGAGTGACATCTCGCGGCTCCGGCCAGTCACATCGCCGGAGCCGCGTACCAGGAAGCAAGATCCGAGGGAAGATGTCCGCTCCCACAGAGGGGACCGAGCAGCCCGGTCGGATCTTTGTTTCAAGGTGAGTATTTCATAATGAGCTAGTATGCAGTGCATACTAGCTCATTATGCTATTGTCTTGCAGGTTTTTTTTTTTTTTCCGGGTAGACAACCGCTTTAAGTTTTGTTTGGGGTGTGCCTTTAGTGATTATTGTGCATATGGGCATCTGATTGACACAAATGGCCAAATATTCCTAACTTGCAATATGAAGATCTAATCTGGCAAATAAGGCATATTTACAGTTGCCTGTTAGAGACTAGTCATATTTTAACTTTTACATTTAGCACTGTAAGGGCTTGTTTACACTTGCTTCAAAACAAGGCATCAGACACGCTTTGTTAAAGCTCTCTTAATGGTAGTCTAAGCTCCTGTGGTTAAATAAAATGGTTCGCTTACAGTCCCGTTTACACCTTGCGTTGGCTTTGCTTCTCTTCAGCTTTGAATCAAAAATTATACCCCATGTAACTTTAGCCATGCTTCAAGGCCTCTCCAACGCTTCCATAGAAGTCTATGACTTGTTTGAAGCTCGCTTGAAGCACCTGCAGCTTTTCAGAGGCTGTAATTCAGCTTTAGCTTCGCTTTGTTTTGGAGAAATTGCAGGTGTGTGATATCAACAAACACACAGGACTTTGGCCAAGCTTCAACAAAGCTTCAAAAGAGCATCACTGAAGCTTCATCCAAGCACCACCAAAGCCTCATCGAAGCCTCATTGAAGCACCACCGAAGCCTCAAAAACATATCATAAAAGTTAGTTGAAGCAGTAGGAGCTTTAATGTGCGTTGAAGCCAAAGCAAGTGTAAACGAGCCCTTAATGTATCAAGATGGATTATTTTTGTTCAATCTAATTAGAACAGAAGGGTACTGACAGAATACTTACAGGGATTCCTCTTTTTGAAATTCGTTCCTCATAGGTGAACTGGTGGACAGCAAAAGCAACCAAATATGTACTCATAGGGACTGACTTCTGGAACACAGTTTTCTTCCACCCATTTCCTAGGTCAGTAGAAGTCTGAACAAACAATTTAATATAGACATTTTAATATTAGAGTATTGTACCAACAAATGTATTGACTGTGTCTCAGGAATATAGCAGAAGTAAACAGAATCTTTCATCTCTACTCTTTGAAACTTAGATGTAGTAAATTACATTTTTAAAAAAATATTTTTTTAATTCTGATTAATGTTGTAGAAATGGGAAGTAAATGAGGTGTCAATGGAGATGAAAGAGGTTTAATTTCAAATGAACTAAATAGGGAAAACATACAGTATTATGAATGTCAGCAAACTATTAAAGAAAACCTTCAAAGGGAGGAATATGTACATGTGCATTGATGGCCTCTACTAAAAATGCAAGTTTGAGGCATTCATGTTGACCCAGCAATTTTAAAACATATGGCATAACTAGATCACAACAGTTCCGACTACTCTTACCACATGTTTTTTTCAGTGTAGGTGCCCATTTAGGCCTCATACACACAGGCGTATCTAAAAAAATAAACAAAACGTCGGGTCCGACGTCAAGGAAAAAAAGTTGACGTTTTTCGGCGTTATGCATTGGCGTTTTTGAGCGAACATGGTCGCAAAAGACCAAAACTGCGGCTGCAAAAATCCAACTTTTTATCGTCTCCCTACTAAAAAAAAATTTTTGCGGATAACTGCGGCTGCGAGTGATTGCGAGTTTTTGCGGTTACGTATTGCGGCTTTTTGCAGTTGAAAAAAAGGAACTGCAGCCTGGGCTGCAAAACAAATAAAAAAATCTATGCGGACACACATACTCCGGATTTACCCGTGGATGTGACTTTTTTTGTACACCATTCTCATCAGCCTTGACAACACTAGATCAATACGGTATACAAAATTTTAACGACCCAGTTGTACTTACGGAGTTTGAACGTAAAAATCATCTCCGGTAGTTACGTGTACATGTATAAGGAGGGAAACTTCCAAAAGAAATTATCAAACGACTGTAAGTATTATGACATACAAAAGGGATAAATCAAGTAAA
>BLSH010000129.1:335435-350168 GCA_018402905.1 Glandirana rugosa
TCTGCTATTTTTCAACCTAAAAACGTCGGCGTCAAAAAACGCCGGAAAACGCCGGTACAATATTAGGTGGCGTTTGTTGGCGTTTTGTGGCGTCGGCGTCAAAACGTTACAACCTCAGAACGCGATGGCCATGGGTTCTACTTTCTGCTCACTAACGCCGACGCCACCTACAGCTCAAAAACGCAGACGTTTTTATGGGGCCATTGACTAACATGGAGAGCTGGAAAAAAACGCCAGCGTCAAAAAACGTCCGTGTGTATGAGGCCTAAAGTGTATGTAAACCCTAAATCTATTTTTCATCATGTTTAGCAACATGCCTTACTGTGTATACGTGTTTATTTAGCAAATTATTATTTTTTTTTGCAAAAACTGTTACCTAAAGAGAGTACCAATAACAAACCTTCTTGTTGCAGATTGACAATGCTAATCCACTCTAATGCACGCTCTTTCAGTTCGCCGTTGGGTTGCTGATCAAGGCTATTACATAGACAGTCCAATGGGACAGGCTGATGGCTCTGCTGCTAATTGCAAGGTAGAAGCATAGCACTGTCAGCCTGTAACAGAAAAGGGTTGATTTACTGAAGACCAATAGGCTGTTCACTTTGCAAGGGAAGTTACACTTTGCAAGGAGACTGGACCCAGAGCTTAGTGAGTGACGTGAAACTCAGCTGACTTTCTTCATCCAATCATGTGTAAGCAAAAATTCCATTTTTTTTCCCTTGTACGATTGGGTATTCTTTGCTCTGGGGCAAATTCCCTTGCAAAGTGAACAGCCTATTTACCTTTAGTAAACCAACCCCCTAGTGTTGTTACAGACAGGATCTCCAAGTGGGAAACTTAGCAAAAGTTTCCAAAAACAGTTTGTTTAACCAAGGTAATATGCAAAACAGACAGAAGTTTGGGTTTACCTAAACTTTAAGGGTTGGCATTATGGCTATAGACGTTTTATTCATTAATGCCTGCTTTTTCGCTTTTATACAGCTCTCTACATCTGTACTATGCTTAAATCTTGCTAGCTCTGCTGCTGTAAATTACACTGTATAACAGAATCACTGCAAGAAGACTTTAAGATTTAAACTGAGTCTCACAAATACCACCTAAAAATCTATAAGGGTTGTACCATATGTTCTCAGCCCAACAATGTAAAGTTAGTTGGATTAGTAGTAATAATACATGTTTAGAGCCCAGTGTCTTTTTAAGGCTGGGTTCACACCACAGCATGGAGCGGCTCACAGCAGGGGTCTGGTGCATCCCCGTTCACCATCTCAGGTCCGATTTTAGCCCAAATTTTTGGCTGAATTTGGACCTGAAATGGACCAAAAGACGCACAGGACTCCGGTGCAATTTGCCTTGGAGCCGCTCTGGAGATCTGTGAATCGGCTCCATAGAGAGCCCTTCACAATCTCTTGTCATGCAAATTGGATGTGGAGAAACCCGCATCCAATTCACACTAGTCTGAATTCAGCCTTAAGGTCCTAGTATGTGACTGGTTACCCCGAGGATGGAGATGCAAGAACTCAAAGCTTTGACAAGTTATCTGCTTAGAAGTGAGTTGGAGGCAAAATACTTTCATGAAGATATGATGACAGCACTATCGGTTACAACACAGTGGATCAGACAGGCCACCAAAGGATAACATTAAAACATTTGGATAAGATGCATGGGTAGAATTTGAAGGATGGTTAACAAAATAAGTGTTCTTTCAGAAGGCAAGACCAAACAGAATAAACCATCAAGAGGGCTCCACACCTATATAAAGTCAGAAATAGATTGTAGCACTTTGATAACTAAAATTATTGCAATAGTTGCAATATAAAAACTTTACGCCAGACAAAAGGTTCATAAAAACATTTCATGAAGTAGAGCTGCCAAATTAAAGTGCACCAGGCATCAATAAAAACCTATGCACCACAGGGCAATGTTACTGATTGCAGAACTCTTTTTTTCAACAAGATGGTAATGGAAGTTATGCCTTGTTTAGCTAGTGACTGGTTTTACACAGGAGCATTCTGGGAGATGTAGTTTAGAGGGGTTTCCAAGCCACACCCATCCTTGGGAAGCAACTACAATTCCCATGGAAAAAAAGGAAAGCCTGGGAAAGAGCGGGCGCAGTTGGGGAGGGCGCCAACCAGAGAAGGAAGGGAGAATGATTGTTGTGCTATGCTGTGTTGGATGAGTGGGCCTAGTGCAGTATTTGCTGGCGCTGCTGTTATTAAGAGCCGCGAGCCCAGACTAGAGAGAGTTTGCTGTATCGGCTGCCCAGGTGCTGCCACAAGACACTTGCTTTGATCCAGGGTGTCATCATCCAAAGCTGCTGAGGAGGCACCTTACTTGCCGCTACCATCAGTCGACTACAGGATAAGAGGGCCCCCCTATTGGATTACAGTGAACATTTTGGGTCCTGGTTGCCGCATCTTGGCCTGTCTCTTCTCAGTATACATCTGCTTCAAAGGAGTCCCCACTTTTGTTCAACATGTGCAATACATTGCTGCAATACTTATTTCATTGACAAATTCTCACCAACATTCCAACATTCTTAAATGGCCACAACATAGCTGGCAAAAGATCAATCACATAGACTTTCCCAAATTACTCTATCCTGAGGGCAGAACTGTATTTAACTCTGAGGCTGTATCTTGCAGGCTTAAACCATTGTTTGAGAGCTCCAAAGTAGGGATCGACAAACGGTTCGGCCTGAGCATAAGTTCGGGTCGAACTTTTGATGTTCAGACGTTCGGTGGATAGCCGAACACACGGGACGTTTGACCGTTTGTTCAGCCCCCCGAATGACCTAGAACATTATGGGGCGACTTCTCCGCCGTGGAGCGCCCCATAATGCATTGTGTGGCAGACAGCGGGCACAGCTCCCCCTGTTGGGAGGGCTCCCGCCATGTGCTCGCTGTTTGTTTTGACAGTTTATATATATGGCAGGGCGGGGCCACCCGGTGACATAAGGGGGTGACCCCGCCCCTTCTGACATTATGTGACGTCAGAGGGGGCAGATCATGCGCATACATCACCGGGTGGCCCCGCCAAAAACAGCGAGCAGACGGTGGGAGCCCTCCCTTGGAGGAGAAGCTGTTGCGGCTTTTTTTTTTTTTTCGGGTCCGCCGCCTGCCATGATTGACGATGGATTACAACGGCGAATACTTTTTTTTTTTTTGCTTTTTTAATAAAGGACTTCTCCCTAATTGTCTCCTGTGGTTTTTTCTATTTTGACACTTTTTGGTGAATTAGGAGGGGTACAATATACCCGATACTAATTCATATGGGGGGGGGCAGGAAGAGTGGTTGTGGGGAAGAGGCTCTTGTCCCCATCAACATGGGGCAAGGTGCTTTGGAGTGAGGGGTGCAGAGCCCCCCAGCCCCAAAAGCACCCATACTCCCCATGTTGAGGGCATGTAGCCTGGCACGGTTCAGGTTACTCGTCCCACTTGGCTTGCTAACGGACAGCTCTGGCACCCTCAAGGAGGATTTGATAAGTATCATCTACCTTGTCTTTCATTGAGATGATTTATTGCACAATCTAACCTAAGGATTACAAATGGTTCGCATAGGACTGGGACTTTGATCCGTCAGGCTTTTATATCAGTGCAAGGGGGTTATATCCATTTGTACATGCACAGGATTGGATTTGATATACCGTTTGGAACTATTTCCAGTTATTGGTGTGTATATATATATATATATACTCGCTCTGGACCACTAGATAGCCTGGTATTGCTGGATCATATTTGTGCCCATTATAATTGTCATTTACATTATTTCTTGTATCCACCATCATTCCTTCATGGGTGCTACATCCATGGACATGCATCATATGCTAACATCACCTTCCCATAGGATAGTATTTCCTTATTAGAGTTTGGAAGCGCACACTATTTTATCCCGCCTGTGTCCCTTACCTTTTTTGAGAGAGTTGGCCTTGCATGTTTTTTTTTTTTTAAACTATATGTATGTCGTATGTCTGTGTGTGATTTTAATGTTTAGTTTGATGAGTCATGTGACCTATTTGCTACCAATAAACTTTTTGATTTTCATTATATATAAACCCATGCAGTGAATTGTTACATTTTTTATCAGGTATAGGTTGACCTAAATTCAGGCTTTTATCCATTTGAGTATCTATTCCTAACATATACCGAATAGCTCCCTCCCATGATGTATCCCCTACCATAACGGTTGTTTTTCTTTGGCTCAAATATACATACAGTCAGGTCCATAAATATTGGGACATCGACACAATTCTAATCTATTTGGCTCTATACACCACCACAATGGATTTGAAATGAAACAAACAAGATGTGCTTTAACTGCAGACTTTCAGCTTTAATTTGAGGGTATTTACATCCAAATCAGGTGAACAGTGTAGGAATTACATCAGTTTGTGCCTCCCACTTTTTAAGGGCCCAAAAGTAATGGGACAGATTAACAATCATAAATCTAACTTTCACTTTTTAATACTTGGTTGCAAATCCTTTGCAGTCAATTACAGCCTGAAGTCTGGAACACATAGACATCACCAGACGCTGGGTTTCATCCCTGGTTATTCTCTGCCAGGCCTCTACTGCAACTGTCTTCAGTTCCTGCTTGTTCTTGGAGCATTTTCCCTTCAGTTTTGTCTTCAGGAAGAGAAATGCACGCTCAATCGGATTCAGGTCAGGTGATTGACTTGGCAATTGCATAACATTCCACTTCTTTCCCTTAAAAAAACTCTTTGGTTGCTTTCGCAGTATGCTTCGGGTCATAGTCCATTTGCACTGTGAAGCGCCGTCCAATGAGTTCTGAAGCATTTGGCTGAATATGAGCAGATAATATTGCCCGAAACACTTCAGAATTCATCCTGCTGCTTTTGTCAGCAGTCTTATCATCAATAAATACAAGGGAACCAGTTCACATACACCTACCTCCTGGACAGTGTCCTTGATCTGGCCAACTGTTGTGAAGGGTGTTTTCTTCACCAGGGAAAGAATTATTCGGTCATCCACCACAGTTGTTTTCCGTGGTCTTCCGGGTCTTTTGGTGTTGCTGAGCTCACCAGTGCGTTCTTTCTTTTTAAGGATGTTCCAAACAGTTGATTTGGCCACACCCTTTTCTCTAACTCTCTGATGGGTTTGTTTTGTTTTTTCAGCCTAATGATGGCTTGCTTCACTGATAGTGACAGCTCTTTGGATCTCATATTGAGAGCTGACAGCAACAGATTCCAAATGCAAATAGCACACTTGAAATGAACTCTGGACCTTTTATCTGCTCCTTGTAAATGGGATAATGAGGGAATAGCACACACCTGTCCATGGAACAGCTGAGCAGCCAATTGTCCCATTACTTTTGGTCCCTTAAAAAGTGGGAGGCACATATACAAACTGTTGTAATTCCTACACCGTTCACCTGATTTGGATGTAAATACCCTCAAATGAAAGCTAAAAGTCTGCAGTTAAAGCAAATCTTGTTTGTTTCATTTCAAATCCATTGTGGTGGTGTATAGAGCCAAAAAGATTAGAATTGTGTCGATGTCCCAATATTTATGGACCTGACTGTATTAATTGTTATATAACCATTAGTTATATGCTCTTGGGGTCACAGTATAAGCTGGATCCTCAATTCCCATATGCATCACTACAAGATTATTTATACTGTTACCTTTGTGTTTATGCTGATTGACATTCGTGTGTCAATATCTTTAGTTATACTTTATGACTCTGATATGCCAAAATAGTCGAATTATCTTTTAAAGGTTGTGAGTATCATTCTTGTGTGCCTGCTGGGGGCTTGTAGAGGTATTCTGATGGTGTCAGTGAGGGTGAGGCCTCATATAAGGCTGGACCAAAGCAGAGGAGCCAAATCACCAGTGGCTCCTGTGGGGGTAGCACTACACATTACTCTCTGGAAGAAAATAATTTTAAACAATACTTAACTTACTCCCTAACTTCCAGCAGCTTTCTGCCTAATTTTGCTAACATCACTGATTTTTTTTCAGTTTCCTGAGAACGCTAAGTAACCGAAATCTTACAGGAGGATTCTCCAGGACTTTACATCCTTGCACAATTTGGGATCCTTAGCTTTTCCAGGATACCAGGATAAGGCCTAGTGAGATCCGCCCTGAGGCAAGCCAGCCAGAAGCTGGGTGTAAATTAAAGCTTATGTGAAGTCTGTGATTAACGAGCAGTATTTTATATGTACTTGTGTGAATTTGAAAAGACCCTTTAACCATTAAAATGTTCTATTTGCCTTAAAAATGATTTTTATCCAGTGATCACAATCCCTCTTCTGTTCGGTGGGGGCGTGATTAGAATGCAAATCAGCCCCATGATGTAGATGTAGCAATGTTGCTGCATTCCAAACAGTGTTCCCTGAGAAGGGCTGGTCGGGGGGCAAATCTGGACCTCCTTGAAGGTCTTCAAAGAATGCACTGCACAAATGATATTAATACTGTCAAAGGTTATGTCCACTCCAGACTGCAGATGATTTGACTGAGAAATCACTGATTTAACATTTTTTTAGTCTCTCTATTTTTCATCTCTTTCTGAGGAGAGGTTTTAGGTTGCCATGTGATAAAGGAAGAAGGGAAGTTGTCTATCTTTGTTATTTTGTACAATCCTATGATCAAAGAACAACGACTCTGCAATGGTATGCCTTATTTTAAACAGAGTGGCCATCATATCTGAGTAACACAAAAACTATTTTATATTTCATTCTTTTAAGTCTTAAATACATACCTCCTTTGGCATGTTTGAGATTGCATCATAGTCAGCAGGGTGAATAATGGTTATATTATAAGTTGCCTTTTTGTTGGGTTCATCAAAGCAAGGGAACGATTTTCGTGCATCTGTTGGCTCGTGATCTGTAGCTGCAATACTCCTGGAAAAAAGAGAAGCTTCTTTTAGTCTACTGGATTTCAGGGGTGATTATGCTGCTTTAATTTTTTTACAGTCAGTATCTCAAAAGCCATATATTATTATTATTATTATTATTATTATTATACAGGATTTATATAGCGCCAACAGTTGGGGGCAGACAGTACAATTACAATACAAATCAATACAATACAAATCAATACAGGAGGAATCAAAGGGCCCTGCTCGTTAGAGCTTACAATCTAGAAGGGAGGGTCAAGAGGGACCTAGAGAGCAGGAGATCTTGAGAAGAGCAGGAGATCTTGAGAAGAACAAAGAGAACCAAATAGGTTGGTATTTAGAGATTAGGCTAGTGATGTAACTGGGGGCTGAGTTGTGGATGGCTTTGTAAGTAGTTGTTAGTATTTTGAATTTAATTCATTGGGTGAGTGGAAGCCAGTGGAGGGATTGACAGAGAGGAGTAGCAGACAAAGCGATTGGTAAGGTGGATAAGTCTGGCAGCAGTATTCATGATGGATTGAATGGGGGGATAGCCTATGTAGAGGTAAACCAATGAGAAGGGAGTTGCAGTAGTCAACATGAGAGATGACCAGGGAGTGGATTAAGAGCTTTGTTGTGTCGTTGGTTAGAAAGGGGTGTATTTTGGAGATGATACAGAGGTTGAGGCGGCAAGATTTGGACAGTCATTGGATGTGGGGCTTAAAGGAGAGTTCAGAGTCCATATATGTATATAACAGCCATACAATATATTTTGTATATTATTGTTATAACATTTTTATCAATTTTTTTTCCCATACACCGTTTTGGTCTCTTATTCATTTTACCACTACAAGGTAATACATTTTACCAGAAAAGGATCACTTTAATGCAACAAGTCAGCCAGAGTGTGAATTGTAATATAAGAAAAACCAACAATCATGTTTTTTATGCAAAATTTCCAAGAAATATGTAAGGGTAGAGAGCAGTGTGCAGAGGATTAATCCAAAATCGTCAGCGGCAGCATTCTTTAGTGCCGCAGTGTTATACGCTTAATCTATTTGGACTTGAACACATTATTTCAGCTGTATTGTATATATATATATATATATATATATATATATATATATATATCCAGACCTTTGTCTGTCTCCAACTGTATCAATTTACCCCATATTGGCACTATTTGTTTATGTTGTGTACAATATGTCCATCAAAGTATGCTATGAGAAAGTAAGTATTTTGCATTTTGCAAAGTAGAGAGGGGACAGCTTGAAGCAGTTGGCCAGCCTAACCAAGAATTCTAATTTTTAAGCAGAGGTGTGCTAGAAATATCTAAGTGTGTATAGCAGCACGTAGAGGCTTAATTACCAATCTTAAATAATATTTTTGCCCACATAAATCCTTTCTGATATTTAGGAAAAATTTAAGTATTTTATCCCAACTGGTATATCTGTGGAAGGTCAGAATGCATGACTTACTGAGAGCCATAGAATAGAATTCAGAGTCTTCTTTTTTCATTTAATACTCTACCTTTTCTCAGAATATCTGTATTAAGAACTGTGTCTATAGCTTTTTGTAGCAACCAATCAGATTAAAATTGTGATTTTTTTTTTTTCAGCAATGGATTTTATGTGTGAGGAAGTAGAGAGGAGACGTTGCTGGAAGAAGCAGTAGAGGAGGCACTGTTACCAGCTACTGAAGGTTTAAAGTACTCTGGATACCCTGTGTGTATGGCAATTCCCTTGGGTGTGAAGTTTTGTGGATACAGCTCGTTGGATGGGAGTTCCATAGCTGTTTGATGATCCTTTCCTTAGAATGTCTTCCTGATATAAGGCGCCTCCCCAGAGTATATCTGGTAAGGGTATTTTAGTTATCCCTGGTGAAGGATCTCACTGTAGGCTGGTGAAGTGTGTATCGACACTAAGCTGTGAATATCTTGGTTAAGAGGACTATATCCATGCCAGTTATTTCAATACAGAGTTCTTTTGATTATCGGACAGTTCTATAAACGAACCTATATGTATATATACTAATATTGAAATACTATCACAAAATAGCGCTGCACTTTATCTCTCTACCAAATGGTATGCACTGTCCAAAAGAAAGGAGGATGCTGCCAGAGGGGGCAAGGGAACAAAGGGGGCTTGCAGAATAATTATTACAGGGGGGTAGTCCTTTGAGATGTTTTTTTTAAATGTTTTTCTGACGGCTATAATTGGGGCCCTTTATGAGTGTCAGTGCACTCAATGACAGTCCCAGTTAACCTGCATGCAGTATAGTAACGGTTTAGTCTCCGCATAGGTGCAAGCTAGATGTGGTTCAGATGCGGTAAAGGTTCAGTATAATGTGGTATAGGTGCAGTCTTGGTTTGGAATATGTGCAGTATGGGTGCGGAATGGATTGGGTACACTTGGTGTGCTGCTCTAAGTAGCTCAGTCCCTGCTAGCAGTATCAGCAATGGGCAAATAGCCTGCTCACCAGTCTCAGAGATGCTGCAGAGACCTCTTGTTTTAGAAGGGGGGCCCTCTCGGCCTCTCCCTGAAAGCCTCTGGTGATTAGAGGTGGGAAGCAGAGGGTGAGTGGAGGCTAAAGAATCCCTTGCTGCAGCAGTGCAGGTGCTGTGATGTGACTGGTTCTGCTCTGCCCCGGGGGTGCTCACTCCCAGCCTCAGGCTTGGTGCTCCACTGGTATGTTCACCCACTGGCAGACAAATATCCAGACAGAGGTGCTCTCTCTCTAACTTCTTCGGTGCCAAGAAGAAGAGCTTTCCTGGGCAGTTTGATAAAAAAATCATCTCTCCACTCCTCTTACTGTACAGTGCCTATTGGGATTGTTTTTATGAGGAGTCTATTTGTCCCATTATATGGCTGCCGCTTCAAACTACAACTCACAGGATTCCCAGCACGCTGCATAGAAGTCTATGGGCTTGCTTGGCTTTAGCTCTCCTCCTGCTGGCAAGGGGAGAATGGTGCTGCATAACATCAGTATCTCAGTAGATGGAGACAAGAATAAAAGGCAATGTCTCCTTCTCAATATTGCTGTAGCCTAACACCTGGCTACCCTCACATGCCACCCTTGCAGGAGCCGAACCATACACGTTATTGGCACCCTTAAAGCAGCTCAAATAAATAATGCTTGTTGTGCACTCTGTGTAGTTTTTTTTATTACAACCTGCTATAGTTTGCCATGATGTTTCATAAACAGCCAACAAGCAATAAAATGGCAATGGTTTTGAACATAACATCTGCTAAATCATTAATATATTGAACCTTGAACATACTTCTACAGGTTTCTAGCAAGCTTGAAGTAAATGTGGCAGCCCACTCTCAGGTTTAATTATTCTGGAATCTGAAGTATGTTGTTTGTAATTTATTACTGCTGACACTGTATAGCCCTGCTTTCCTAATTTGATATTATTGTTTTAATGAAAGAATAATAAATCA
The DNA here is from genome assembly GCA_018402905.1 of Glandirana rugosa. Lineage (NCBI taxonomy): Eukaryota > Metazoa > Chordata > Amphibia > Anura > Ranidae > Glandirana > Glandirana rugosa. The sequence continues at coordinate 345,712 of BLSH010000129.1, forward strand.
GAAAGTTGTCTTCTTCAGCAGACAAGAGGTATCTGGTTTTAGTGTAGCAGACTTTTTATGTATTTGCTGAAAAACATTGAGTTTTTGATGACACTGCACAGCACTGGGTCTGTATCTATACAGAAGAACCCAAAGAAAGGAGAAGACCTGAAGATTTCCTAAAACTCCCAAAATTCTAAAAGTAGAGACCCTGGAGAATAAATTAGTGGTAGTGTAATTTTTTTCACAATATTTTGCCAAAGTACTAAGTTTCAGGAAAAACTACACTAAAGTTAATTTTAGGGCACACAAATGCAATATATTACCCAATTTTTGGTAAAAGATGAAGCTGCACCGAGCAACCAGATACCCAATATTTCAAGCCTTTACATAAACTGCTTGTGGTCATGAAGCAGCAACAAATTTTGGTACCCTAAATTTTCTATAGGCCTATTTTTTTTTTTTGAGGGGGGGGGGGTAAGTTAAGTGCTTAGGTATAACTTTTTTCTATTGCATTCTATTAGCTTCTTCCCTGTCCAGAGTGGCTGGGAAAAGTAACAGTAGAACCTGGAAGTAATGCAATACATGTCACTTCTGGGTTCTCACCAAGAAGGGAAGATCAGCAAATGGATGGACATTTTTGAAGGAAAAATTTGCAGGACCGGGCAGGACACACGGACATATCGGACACTTTTGACTTTTTGGGAACCATTGACATTTATACAGCGATCAGAGCTAAAAATAGCCACTGATTACTGTATAAATGTCACTGGCAGGGAAGGGGTTAAGCTGTAGGAGGCGATCAAGGGGTTAACTGTGTTCCCTCACTTTGTTCTAACTGTGTGGGGGCGGGGCTGGGCTGGCAGCAGCATGACAGATATAACTGATCCCGATCACAGGGATTAGTAGATCACCGCTGTGTCGCCTGACAGAATGGGGAACCGCTGTGTTTACATCGGCGGTTCCCCATTCTTCCTCTGTAGTAGGCAATCGCAGGTTGACGGCAGACATCGAGTCCGCTCGACCCGCGGCCACACTCACGGAGCGTGTGCGACGGGCACGAGAGCATGCCGCCACTGGCGCGTGCCCACCAGCAACTGTGGCTGCGCGAATCGCCGTTTATATACGCTGATTTGCGTGGCGGAGCCACATTGCTGTAGTAAATGTACACAAGGCGGTCTGCAAGTGGCTAATAGGCATCCCTCATTCACTTATCTGAAGTTGGGAGGTATGTATCAGTGCTGAGGGCTCTTAAGAGGAGTATTGAGGAAGGGTGTAGTGATGTCTCGGGATGTAATGTACAGCACCTGCTTGCCCCTCCCACCAGCTATGATCTGCCTGCATTGCATAGAGAAGTACAGAGACTTAGTGATGATGTCAATCAGTCTAAAAAGGCGTACAATGAACACATAAAGGTTTTATTTAAACGTTTTGAATGCATTTTGATTAGTGGGAAAAGGCAACATAGAAGCAGGTTAAACTTTACAGACTTTACAGCAATAGCTTCACGAGTCAAGATTTGCATAACAGGAAGTTCTTTATTTTGCAGCTCCTGGCATGCTGTAATGTACAAGGTATATGACCATGCATGCAGGCACCTGGGCAGTTTAAACTTACAAAATGTGCATTTTCCCTCTTTTTAACAGGTTGTGAACCCTTGTTTTCCATCTTTTAGATATAAATCAGCAGTTAACATTTGCAGTACCAGGTCCAGCCCAATTGCAAGATTGAGTTTTTGGGTTCCCTGAAGTTGTGCTTCAATATTTTTACAGACACACAACTTTTAAGGCCCATAAACTGACTATTTAAAAAAGATGCATGCCTTTTCTATTGCTATGTGAGAGGATCCCTCAGGCCTGTCTCATGTGGTCACACAGCACTAAAATAAATGCGGTAATGAACAGTTACATTTATTTTGCAGTCTGATGGATTTTCAAGGCATGTAACCATCTCTCATATATATTTATATTTGTAGCACCCGCCTAGTTAGGGTGCTAGGATGTTAGGTAAATTTAGTTCATTTTGGTAATCAGTGGAGCAGTTGTATCACCTCCTGCACTAACAGTGGGAGGGCATAAAATACCAGCAGTGTGCACTAAGTGCATACATAGTGATACAGAGTGCAGGCTGTTCTGTCAAATTAGCCAACTCATCAGAAACTCCGTCAGAATTACTGTTTGAACACAAAACCGGCAACCTAATACAGTCCACTACAGAAAGATTTACCTGTTTTGACAGCACATCGGCTAACGAGGACAAAGTTGTCACCACTGTGGGGCGGCCATTTTGTTGGTTAGTATCAGAGCGGGGGAACAATTTAAGCTCATAATATTGTGCACCGGACTGTATTCGGTTGCCGGAGTTGTGTCCAAACAGCAATTTGTCAAAATCTCCCATTACTGATGGTTTAAAGTAACCGGAAGTGAGGTGGTTGGAGTTTCTGATGAGTTGGCTAATTTGACAGAACACAGGGTTCAGAGGTGCACTGCATACAGAGTTCAGGGATGCTCTGCATACAGAGTGCAGGCTTCAGGGGTGCACTGCATACAGAGTGCAGGGCTCAGGGGTGCGCTGTATACAGAGTGCAGGCTTCAGGGGTGCGCTGCATACAGAGGGCAGGCTTCAGGGTGTGCTAAGTGCAGAGTACAGGGGTGCCCCCCTTTCCCCCAAATTGCCCCCTCCCCCAGTACAGAGCTCTACTCCCACCCCAAATCCCTCTTCTTGACAGTACCTGATAGAGAATTACGGCTGCAAAAGAGCAGGACAGGTTACTCAGGAGGAGAGCGTAGTGTAGCTACGGGGCATGTGTGGCCATGGGCACAAGCAAATGCAGCCACCTGCTCCTTCTGTCACTGGTTCCAGCCTGCTTCTATTTAAAATAAATCTCAACTTGCTCTAAACTCTGCCTGGATAAGTGGCTGCTAGTGTTACATCAAGCAGTCAAGGGGTTCTTTCTTGCACGAGCCAACACTAATCTGCCTGAAAAATAGGACTGATTTTTACTGACAAAATATCTCCAATGGACATTTACTGACAGCTGTAGAAATCATTGATTTTTACAAACTGTCAGAAAATTTACTGATGGTTGGCAACCCTGGAGGTAATCCACTCGTTTGAGTTAGGGTTGCCACCTCATCCCTTTAAACCCGAACACATATTAATTGCACAGGTTCTGAGGCTAATTTAATGCAGATAAGGCACCAAGTGAGTTTAATTACCACCTTAATCAGCCACGGAGCCTGTGTAATTCATATGTGTTTGAGTTTAAAGGGATGAGGTGGCAACTCTAGTCTGAGTTTAGGTGGCTACTCCCATCTGCAGCAGTTCTCCTGTATTCAGCTAATGTGCACCGAGGTCCCATCTGTGCACAGCTTGGGGGCTTACTTCCAAAAATCCTGTTCAGAAATCCATGAACTTTTCACCTAAGGACCTGGTTTGGAGAGTTTATCGAAGAGTACCCAGTGGAAGTTAGAAGGGTTCTGGCTGTCCTGTGGCATTGTGAGTATTAATCTCTTCCTCACTGAAGAGTGTCCAGTGGATACTGAAAGGAGGCATCCAGTGAATCATATGTCTAAACATATATCTAAAACAGGCCTAAGAATGGTACCTTGGTTATATTACATGGCATAATTACCATAAGCACAATGGGTGCTTTTGTTTCCAAACTCACAATGCTGGATAGGTCCGAGGCCACAACTCAACTGGCACTTAACATAAACACAGCAGGGGGGTCACAAAAACCGAAGTCACAGGTGTATATCGGCTACCTTCCACTGCTACCGACTGCAAATAATGTTCTTATCCACTGATTCTGCTCATTCTAATCTGCTGGTGAAAGCTCTGTGAAAAACCCACACTTACCCTTATGGGGCCAGCGTGCAGACTCCCACCTCCACTTCATGTTGTAGTGCTCAGTGTCTCATTGATCTATTGTTAAGTCTACGCTGTATACTATTATATTTAAAAAGACAATCCTGCGCTAGAGATATAATTAATTCACACTGTCAAATGTAAATCACAACACAAGAAAATAAATTAAACTAAATTAAAATCATGCAGCCAGCAGAAGAGAAGACCAGAACGGACCTGATAAGACGACCGACGTACTAAAATTAAATCAAATTAAATAAAAGAACACAACACTAAATGTAAACTGTCACACTTAATTAATATAGAGATCGCGTCCTAACAGAAAAATTTATATTATCATATGTCGCATCTGAATTGTTATCTAGTTACTCTGTGACTCGTGATGTTGTACTTCACCTCCACCCTCAGACGTGCGACCGGGGTATTCCCATTCACACCCAAAAAGTGTCTCGAAAGTGGTCGTCTAATCTTACTCGTCTTAGTCACCTATTCTTGTAATAAACGTCAGCCATCGTCACCTTCCATCGGCTATATGTGGACACTGAAGCCAAAAACACTGGGGGGACGACACAAATACAATTCACGGTCAACTCAACACCGGAGCCTGG
>BLSH010000129.1:366702-386695 GCA_018402905.1 Glandirana rugosa
TCACTGGGCAGGCTCCCTGGTGGTCTAGGGTGGCGATCCGAGGGAGGGCTGTGCTGATAAATCATCAGCACAAACCCTCCCTGTCAGGGATGCAGCCGATCGGCTCTCCCCTCATCAGGTCTGCAGACCTGAGTACAGGAAAGCCGATAAACGGCTTTCCTGTATTACACTGTGACCAGCCGTGATTGGTCACGGCTGGTCACATGGTAAAGTGCTTCGGATCGAAGCACTTTACCGAGATCGGCATTGCGGGGGGTCAGACTGACCCCCCACACCACCGATCGCCGCGATGCGCGCCCCCCCCGGGCGCGCGGCGGCTTGTTATCCTGAGGACGTCATATGACGTCCAGTCAGGATAACTCAGCCACTTCCCGGCCGTCATTCTGCATACGGCGGTCGGGAAGTGGTTAACCTCCCTGGCAGTTATCCCGAGTGTGGCTCGGGGTGAATTTTCATTACCAAAAGCGGTAACGCCAAGCCAGACTCGGGATTGCCTCACTGGATCCAGGCAGCGTTACTTACCTTGTCCACTGGATCCAGCAATGTCCCCCGCTGTGTCTTCCGCCGGATTCACTGTGTGCCTCGGGCTCCGTTCCCTGTGAGCATCGCGTCACATGGAGACGGAGTCCGGCGGCAAGTTGTGAAACACAAAACACACACATTACTGTAACAAATCATTTCACACCCCCTTTGTCCCTAGTGGTTTGCCCAGTGCCATGTATGCACTTTTATATTATATATGTCATTCTTTCTGCCTGGAAACTTGAGAATATCCATGGCAACCAAAAAGTGTCCTTTTACTTCAAAAGCAGTTTTTGATCAGCTAGTAAACAGCGATAGTAAATAAGAATCATTTGCAGAATTGAGTGATACTGATTTTTGGGGAAATTTATCATCAGACACTGAAAGTGATGACAGCGACAATTCTGCAACTGAGCAAATTTCAGTGTTTTTTTTATTTGATTACATTATTGAATACATGTTATTATTATATTATTATTTTTGAAAATTATTAATAGTTATTTATTATATTATATGATTTTGTGTTTCAAACGTTATCATACCCAGGATGTCTACTAGACTCTTGTTTGGACAGATTTAAGTGAGTTATTCCTAAGAATTATAGGCGTACAATAGAAAACGCCAAATTTCTATGCAAAACAATGTACCTCTTTGAGACATCATCAGCGTGCTATACATAGCCTGTGTAGAGGGCAGAGCTGTGGGAGGGGCCCCTAGGGCGTAGGGTCCATCCAGTACAGGTTGCCTGCAGAAAACTACAGTAGGGGGTGGAAACATGACCAGTCACCCTGCACAAGGAGGCAGATCAGCAGTGAATGGTCTTTATTACAGGAAACTCCTACACAGGTAAAAGTAAAGTTTCACACTGGATTACTGCACATGTATGGAAGAAATACACAAAATTCAAATAAGGATAAACATGACTATTGTTGCTTATCCTGGAATTCAGCTTTAGGTCAGTTTATTCAAATCCTTCTCACATCATGTTTTAACTGATTTTGTTTTCTGTGAGTAATAATTACTGTCTTCAAATGTCATCACATATAGGAATGAATGATGAATATTCTTAAAGTGAAACTTATGTACAAACCAGGAATGGGTGAACAAGCAGGATTTTTAATACATGCCTTCTGCATTAAAATTACCTATATGCCCAGGGCTGGTGCAAGGATTTTTGACACCCTAGACGAAACCTCATTTTGCCGCCCCCCCCCGGCTCCACCCCTGACTCCACCCCATTTCCCCTGCCCAGTCTGAACAGCGTCAATCAAATGCAGCCTCACCAGCGCCCATCTAATACAGCTTCACCAGTGCCAATCAATACAGTTTCACCTGCGCCCATCAAATACAGCTTCACCTGCACCCATCAAATACAGCTTCACATGTGCCCATCAAATACCTCCTCATGGGTGGTGGGGGTGGGGGGGGGTTTGTCAGATCAGTCACTATTTCTATATACATTTGCAAATGGCATGTGATAATACAATCTCATTATCTCAGTCAGACAGTGTCAGTTTTTACATGAATCAACGCAGAGCAGCCAGTGACAGATCAACAGTGGCCAGGCACCCTAGGCGGCCGCCTACTCCGCCTATTGGTAGAGCCGGCCCTGTATATGCCTGTTTGCCAAGATGAGTACAGTTCCGCTTTATTAAAATGTCAAAATCATAGGTTCTCACCCAAATTACTGTAAATGTACTATACACTAAAAGTAAAGCAGTACTATACATAAAATACAAAGCAGGGACAGAGTGCTTAACGGAAAGTAGCATGAGGTCCCTCAGGATACATTATTTTGTGCTACCCTGATGAATGCTAACAGAGTTGCTAAAATTCCTTAGCAGATGCCGACCTTTTGATAGTCAGCATTTGCATAGGACTGACCCTCATTTATCATTGTCTGGGCTTGATGTTTGGGCACAAAGTAATGCCAGGATAAGATGAGTCATTCTCCTTCTCCCCATACCCAGAATTTAGGTTTTTCGGATGGCTACAGGAGCACAATAATAGGTACGCTAGAGCACCTCTTAAAGTCTTCTATTCAGCAGTTACTCTGTATTATTACAAAAACAGGTTCTCTTTACCCTGTCAATTTAATTGCTTCAAATAATGAATTAAATGTTGTACAGTGCTGCCTTTATGGCATACAAAGTGACAACACTAAGTTTTGAAAACAAAGAACATTGGGGTTGATTTACTAAAGGCAAATGCACTCTGCAAGCGCAGTTGCTCCAGAGCTTAGTAAATAAGGGCAAGCTCTACTGACTTCCATCATCCAATCATGTGCAAACAAAAATGCTGTTTTTTTCTTTGCATGTTATTTGGTATTCTTCGCAAAGTGAAGCTTCACCACATTTACTAAGCTCTGGAGCAATTGTACTTACAAAGTGCGCAGTCTATTTGTCATTAGTAAATCAGATCCATTGGGTCTCCACATCAAGACTGTTCTGCCGCTCTGTGCTGCTGATGGCAACTGCTCAAGACTCAGTCTCCTTGTTCCACCTGTAAGTTATTTTGCATTGTGAAGAACAGCATAGTGGCAGAATGGTTAGCCTTCCCACCTTGTAGCATTAGTCATTGGTTCAAATCCCAACCACAGCATTACCTGCCTGGAGTATGCATGTTCTCCCCTTCCCTTTGTGGGTTTCTTCCCACTCTCCAAAGACATGGTGTTATGTTAATTGGCCCCTGTCTAAAGTGACCTTAAATTGTGCATGAATGTGAGTTAGGGACCTTAGATTGTAAGCTCCCTGAGGGCAAGGACTGATGTGCATGTACAATATATATGTAGAACACTGTATAAGTTGACGGAGCTATATACCTGCTGTAATAATAATATAACTGGAGGAGTGAGATCTGGGGAGATCTTGGCATTAGAGACCACAAAATACATACTGTATGCAAGCAAGTGGTGACAGATTGTAGGTTCCATTTACAAATAAATTACCTTTTTAAAGAAGAATTCTAGAAGCCTAAGATTACCAGATAGGAAAATGCAAGTATGATTATATGGTTTTCTTACCTTCATAATCCAAATCCAGAGATCCTTCATGTTCTCCAGCTGTACTGTATTAGTGTCAGCCCTATCAAATCTATGGAGATTTCCCTACTGGCCAGCTTGTAGGCAGGTGCAGTCTACTTGTTCCACTGTAGGTGGTGCTTGTCCACAGAAGCACTGCAGGTCGGAGGAGCCTGGTTCCTCTATGGTTTCCTGTGTTACTAGGGAAGCTATCCAATTGGATGTGACTCTGGCAGCCTCTTGGATCAGGCAGAGCCTATTTAAGGTCCTGGCTCTGAGTCTTGACGCACATTTTGTGCAAGGGTAGAGTAGAGACCGGTACCCCACCTGGTAGGGACAGAACTAGCAGCAAGGAAAGGTTCCTGATGCTGAGGGAAAGAGTAGGGTTGCAACTCCTCTGGACATCTTCTCGCTTGGGGCACTAGATGGCCAGGCCGCATTCTGCCCCTCCTAACAGGCACTGTCAGTTTGGTAGACATGTGCAATTCGTTTCATTCCCAATTCGTTTTTCAATGAAATTCGACAAATTTGTTAATTCGTAAATATTCAAATGAATGAAAACACATTCAGCAAATATTTCCAAATTTCAAAGAACTGAAGATAAGAACAATAATCGTAAAATTCAAAAGAATGAAAATCCAAAAAAAACAATGAACATTAGAAAACCCGAAAATGTGAAAATCTGAAATAATAACTAACTAATAATAGCTATTACTTACTATTAAATTATAGGTATTGGAATTTCCTTTCGTGTTTGGCTGTTAGTGAACGTAATGAATACAAATTTATTCAAAGCTACAAATTTTCCGAAATAGCAAATGTCGTATCTAAACAAATGGAACGTAACAAATGAATAATAATAAATAATAATAATAATAATAAAAACATTTTATTACTATCATTTATTATTAATTTGTTACATTCCATTCGTTTAGATGTGGCATTGGTTATTTCGGATAATTCCTAACTTCAGATAAATTCGTATTCGTTACGTTCACTAACAGCCAAATTTGAAAGGAAATTCCAATACCTATAATTTAATAGTTAATTGTTATTAGTTAGTCAGTTAGTTATTATTTTGGATTTTAGAATTTTCGGATTTTAGTATTTTTGAATTTTCGGATTTTTGTTCTTATTTTCAGATTTTTATTCTTTCGAATTTTTGTATTTTCTCTTATATTCCGATTTTCGGATTTTTGAATTTTCGGATTTTTGATTTTTCGTATATCAGATTTTTCGAATTTTCCAAATTTCTGCTTTTTTGAATTTTTGAATTTCTAAATTTTTGCGTCTACAAATTTATTTGTAATAATGAAATTCGATCATAATGAATGACCCGAAAAAGGAAAGAAAAAAAACGAATCAAACTAAAACGAAAATTGTTTTTGGCAGTGCACATGTCTACAGTTCGGCTGAAACCTGCTCTCTACATCCTGTTGGAACAGTTGCTCCTAGTTGGGCTGTCTTCCCACCAAGTTTATAGTAAACTGTCTTGCATTATTCCTATACAAGTTCTTTCATCACACTTGGACTGTGTGTGTTAATGCCGCGGCACCACGTTGCACCCCACCTACAAGCTGGCTGCAGATTACAGTACAAAGCATGAAGAACCCAAACTCTGTAGTTAAAGATCTCTGTATCATGAGTGTCAATGCAAATAAAATTATTACATTTTGATCTTGGATTACTAGAGGTTACTGCCAATCCTGAGAAAGGAGCAACACCTGGGACAAGAAATTACCTCCATGATAGTAAGAATAACTTTTTTCCAAATGACACCAAACCAAAGTCTAAATGCCATACTATCTTGAAAAGAGAAAAAGTGTAACAAGTTATTTGGCCCCGGCCTAAGAATGATGTGGACTGGGCACCGGCCATGCTGCATTTTATATTAGGTCCTCAAATTTATGCTGCGCTGTGATACAAAAATCTCACTGGGCACAGACATGTTCAGTAATTATCCACAATATCCAGGCATTCAGAATGGTCAAGAGCGCCATCTCTGACTTTCCCTCTGATTGTTGTTTACCAGACAATGGCAATGTAAGTAGGATCCCTCCACTACCATTTGATTTTTCTTAACAAAACTCTAATCTTGCTACAAATGTGACAGATTTAAATCTGATCTGCTATCATCTTGCCAGGGAAATGGAATGTATAGGCAAATTTTTGTGTGCAGCAGTCCCCCTCAACTCCCCTAATACTTACCTGAGGTACCTCTCTATCCAGCAATGGCCACAAGTGTCTCAGCCATCCGAGATTCTCCCTCCTGATTGGCTGAGACACAGCAGCGGCGCCATTGGGTGCCACTGCGGTCATTCAAAGTGAGCTAGCCAATCAGGGGAGAGAGGGGGCGGGGCCGGGTCGGGGCTCCGTGTCTGAATGGACACAGGGAGCTTTGACTCGGCTCGGGTGCCCCCATAGCAAGCTGCTTGCTGTGGGGGCACTGAACAGGAGGGAGGGGCCAGGATCAAAGAAGAGAAACCCGAGAAGAGGAGGATCCGAGCTGCTCTGTGCAAATCCACTGCACAGAGAAGGTAAGTATAACATGTTTGTTATTTTTATGGGGGGAAAAAAAGGAGACTTTACAATCACTTTAAGACCAACTATCTTTTGGCATACAGAGAGAAACTGGCGCAGACAGTGTCTTGCGTGTATTTTAAAAGTAGCGCAGCATGCACCAATTCAAGTACAATATCTAGACAGGTACATGCATTTGGCACATGCTGCACCACTTTTAGAACACACGAGACACTTTCACAAAATCTATTTGCACCAATCTTTATGAATCCAAGGATTGTTTTCTTTCCATGTGTCCTGCTTGGAGAGATTTACTTACACTTTCTATCCTGGAATCCAAGGTCACCAGTAAAAGAAAAGGAAAACGTAAAATGTTACTGGGAGATAAGGGCCAATCTAATAAAGACATGGTCTGCTGTTCTGACTGACCCCTTTCACACTGGGGCGTCTTTCAGGCACCTTTGCGCTAAAAATAGCGCCTGAAAACTGCCTTTCCTGTCTCCCCAGTGTGAAAGCCCAAGTGCTTTCCCACTGGGGTGGTGCGCTTGCGGGACAGGAAAAAAAGTCCTGCAAGCAGCATATTTGGGGCGGTGCGGGGGCGGTGTATACACTACCGCCCCTACCATTGAAATGAATGGACCCTGCTTTCAAAGTGCCTTAAAAGCACTTTGAAAGCAGCTCCAAGCGGACCCTTTTAACCCTTTCGGGGGGCACCAAAGCTCTGCTATAAAAGCGGTAAAACGCAGCTAAAGCTAGCAGCGCTTTACTGCTACCGCCCCATTGTGAAAGGGCAGTTATGGAGAAGCTTTCCCCTCATGTTGGGGAGATTTCAGCTAACTCCCTGTTGTGTCTTCAGAACAGTAGGCAAAGGTAAATGTGCCCGGTGGGGACACAAGAAGCAAAAATGAAATTTCAGGGATCCTAACCCTTCTTCACTCTATCCAAAGCTAGAAAAAAGAAGTGGTTGTGGATGTTCCTATTGTTAAACTTCATCTGACAAGCAACAGACCTAATTTTGATGACAATTGAATGCACCTAACCCGCTGGATGAGTTTTATAGATTTGGAGAAACATCTTTCCACTGAATTTTGATTTGGAGCTCAACTAATTGACTCTAGGGTCTTTGATAAACTACAATTTCCAGTAGACATGCAGGGCAGATCTAAAAATGAAATAGCATCAGAGTGAAGTTCAGTGACCAGGCAGTAGGAGAGATAAGGACCATTTACACCTTGGCCTCCTGGTGTGTTACATTTGTGCATGTTAACATGCGTTGCATTTAGGCAGCCAATTCAAGTGAATAGGCTACCAACACACCTAAATGTACAATACCATGCATGGCAGCGTGTTGCAATACATATGTGTTCTCTTACTGCTTTAGTGTTCAACTGAAAATAAATGTCACCACAACATGCCAACACATGTAATATGGCCCTAATGGCACCCCATGGCACTAAGGGAATGCACATGCGCAATGAATGATAATGCACCAAGACACCTAGTTGTGAATAAACTAAGCAGGAGAACTGTGCACAAACTCTTTTTTGGATACACTAGGAATGGTTACAACCTGCCAGCCTTTATTTGATGTGAGAATCCCTGTCAGGCACAGAAGGTCAGGGACAATCTCCCAGATAAGAACACAGCAGCAATAAAAACCTGGCAGAGTTTTTTTCCCAATCTATCCAAAGCCGAGAAAAAAAAAGTTTGGGCTGGACTTTCACTAAAACTTGCATTCCCACGCTAGCTTTAGGTTTCCTGAATTTGTTAATATACACAATATGAAAAATACATTACTTGGTCACGCCATTTTCCTGGTATGTGGTTCTGTAGAATCCCACCAGAGAACCATTGAGTTGACCAGCAAACTGCAGGGTCAGAAGGTAGGTGTCCTCCAGTTTGTCATCATCGGCATTGGGAGGCAACTGTTGCATGAACTCCATCACAAGATACTCCTGTGGTCTATACTCAAAGCATTGACTGAGTTGTATCTCTTGGCCATTGCGATCCTTCAGCTTGGGCTGCCCCGAGATCTTGTTTTCCCTGATGTGCAGCCATAGATATGTGTCTAAGCGGGTTAACTTCAGCCAAATCGTCACCGTGCCAGTGTAGGTGTCTTTGTCCATCTCTGGCTTGATTTCCAGGTCATAGTGCAAAGGTCTGATGTGTGATGGAAGTCGAAAGTTCTTCCAGTCCCCACTGCTATCATCCTTAACTGGACAAGTCTCAGAATCCGAAGGAGCAGTGGTAGAAGAGGTAGAAGAGGTAGAAGAGGCAGAAGAGGTAGAAGAGGTAGAAGAGGTGGAGGAAGGTGTAGAAGGTTTTGTTGTGTCATCACCTCCATTGGTACTTTTACATGGCTCTGGATATGTGAGACCTACCCCGAGCCCTACAGCTAATCCCACCACAACAACCGCACCTACGATCATGGCCACATGTTTCCCTTGGATACAGAACTTCTTTGATCCCTTATCCAAATCCTCGTCCATGTTTATGCTTTCTATTGCCAGGGTGCCTAGCAGCTGTAGCGGTTCACCTAGTCCTCTTCCTTTCTCCTCCTGCAGAGGCCACAATGATGTGAAACTCTTCACTCTCTGCTTTTAACAGCACATTTTTCAGCTCTCCCCCCACTCCTCCTCCTCCTTTTTCCTTGCAGACTAGTTGAAAATAACTTTGTGCTAATCAGCAATAGATGATGGCAGGATATATATCTTGCCAGGGCATTATCAGTGACTTGATGGTCACATGCAATAATCAGAGCATCTCTAAATTGGAAACACAAGACAGCTCTATCAGCGGACTCTGCCCATACAGCTGCAATGAAACTTTATGAATGTTTCAGGGCTCTTTCCTTAGTTATGAGAATGAGGTAATAAACCTAATGAATGATTTTATTGAGCTGTTCTGGTGGTATTTGAGATATCTGATATGACAAGGTGATTTAAAAGATCTGCTATTGCTAGCTGTTGTATGCATATATCTTATTACAGTGCAAAATAACTGTTATAAGCAAAATTCTTATCACATTTTAAAAGTGGAACAATGGGTAAAATCAGAAAGTTTTCCAAGTGAAAAAACTTTGCTAGAACTGTTTAAAAGTATTACCCAGATATGTAACACATTAAGGCTCCATGCATACTAGTTGATGAACGACCGTTTATGGGTGTTTGGGCGTTTTTTTTTAACAGCCCATAAACGCCCCTCTATGTTATCCTTTGTGTCCATGCACACATGGACGTTAATTGTCGTTTTAACAGCAGTGGCATTTATGGGCAATTATCTGAACGCCCTGAATTGGCGTTCAAGAGCAGTTTTTCTGACCACAAAAAACGCTGCCCGCCGATACACGCTCATAAACGCAACCAAACGGGCGTTTATCAGCGTCCAGCGCTTTTTGTAGTCAATGGAAGCTAATGAAGTAAAAAAAAGCTCAAAAACGCAAACGCAGATAAACATGCAAAAACACACATAAACGCTGCTTACAAAACACTGCTAAAAGCACGTTTTCTAAGCAGCATCTCCTGCCACATAAGCCAACACCCAGAGAGCATCCAGTGTGCATGGAGCCTTAAGCTTATACGACATTTTAGTAATACAGTAAAATAGCAGTTTATTTGCTTGGTCTCTAATTAGGCAACTCAAATTTATGCTATGATGGGCTCTTTAATTTAGGCCGCTTTCACGGTAATGTGTTTTTGCTGCATTTTTGCAGTGCTAAAATTGCAGCAAAAACGCAATCCCTTTAATTGCCATGGAACTCTTCACACCACTGCGCTGAGGGTGCAATGTGTTTTTAAAAGTCCTGCATGCTGCATCTTTGGTGCAGTTTTTAAAATCGCACCAAAAACACAGGTCCTCATTGAGGTTAGTACATGTTGACATGTTTTGAGAGCTGACAAGTGTAGATCTGTCCTTAATGATAGCTATTCCAGCCCACAGATATTGTTAGCTTTATTATTGCACCTTCATTCAGAATTTCAAAAATACTGGCAAATTTCAGCAGAATAATAATTTGTTTTACACAAAACAGATGTCTGTTTTCTACCCTATGTCTTTTTTTTAGAAGGTTAAAGGGTATCTCCACTTTTGCGGGAAAAAAATCTAGTAAATTAAAAAAAAAAAAAATTCAGAAAAGAGTACAACTGTAGTCAAGCATTATCAAATATAGTATTAAAAAAAGATCTATAAAGGAGAATTTGAATTATTACAAACAAGATATATGGTCTAACATACCTAAAACCAAAGTTCCGTCTGTTGACGTGTTTTTAGAGTGAACTGTGCTTGTTCAAAATGAAAGAACTTGAATAGTTAAATAAGGTTTTACAAATCATTGTCGTATAATGTCAGCCATAGCATACAAGAAATCAAAAACTACAAAATGATATATGCATGCACAGGCATCTGCTGTCAACCAGCTCATCCCAGCAAAATGCAAGGCATTAAAGAGGAAGTAAACCCTGATGGGGTTTACTTCCTTTATATTTCCCTGCAAAATAAAAGCATAAAGGGCTAGTATGCACCGCATACTAGCCCATTATGTGTCACTTACCTGCAAACAAAGCCTGCGATGTCCCGCAATGTCCCCAATTCAGGCAGGGTCCATCTTCAGCCCCTCTTCCTTCCGGGGCCACGATCTCCGGCTCTGTGACTGGCCACAGGTGCACAGGAGCCGCCAGTCACGGCACGAACGAAGTGAAGAAACGGCACAGCAGGCCATTTCTTCACTGCGCATGTGGCGAATGACATCGGAAATAACAGTACACTGTATATCTCCTAAACCATGCAGGTTTAGGAGATATGCAGGGAACCTACAGGTAAGCCTTATTATAGGCTTACCTGTAGGTTAAAGTGGTTGTCACGGGTTGACAACCACTTAAAGGGAAAGGATCTCCACATATGTAAAGACCGGCATTAGGGGCCAACTTCTCTTGATCTGACAGGAAAAAAAATAATAATCTGATAATTAAAATGCACAAACCATATTGTAATTTAAAGGCATTAGAATTTACCTTTCCTTTTCGGTCTGCAGCCCTGTAATTTTCTGTAAAGTTCAATGAAATGTTGCAGCCTAGACATGTTCTGTACACAGTTTGTGTATGGAATGCCAAGAAATGTCATTTCCTGCTTGTGTGGTTGGCTCACCGATTTTCCCATTAGTCTGCACTAGGATACCAGTGCAGATTTTGGGCATCATCTGCAACAAAAAAATCATTTTTGGTGAGATGCTCCTAAAGGATTAATTACAAACCATCTACTTTCCTCCAAAGGACACAGAAAGTGATCTAGAGCAAGACAGCTGATCAATAATGAAAACAAGTTACTCCAATGCAGAATCCATATAGACATGTAGAAAAGTTGAATATAAAATAATTTGTACAAACGTTATTTAAACAATAATAAAATATTGATAAAAGAAGTCACGGCTGTAACAAGAGTTTTTTTGCACCAGAATGACATGAAGAATGATAGGATGGTACTCCACAATGCCTGTTGATAATACAATAGTCTTTAACCTCCCTGGCGGTATGATTATGTCAGATTTTTGGTGCTGAAAGCGGTACAATTATTTTGCATGAAAATTTGGCGTTTTATATTGTAGGCCTGTAATTCTTAGGAATAACTCACTTAAATCTGTCCAAACAAGAGTCTAGAAGACATCCCGGGTATGAAAAAGTTTGAAAAATTAAATCATAAATTATAATATAATAAATAACTAAAAATAATTATCAAAAATAATAATATAATAGTAATAAAATGTATTCAATAATATAATCAAACCAAAAACGCAGAAATTTGCTCATTTGCAGAATTGTCGCTGTCGTCACTTTCAGTTTCTGATGATAAATTTCCCCAAAAATCAGTATCACTCAATTCTGCAAATGATTCTTATTTACTATCGCTGTTTTCTAGCTGATCAAAAACCACTTTTGACGCGAAGGGACACTTTTTGGTTGCTATGGACATTCTCATGTTTCCAGGCAGAAAGAATGACATTTATTATATAAAAGTGCATGCAGGGCTCTGGGCAAACCACTAGGGACAAAGGGGATGTGAAATGTTTTCATACAGTAATGTAATCTATAAGATTACAGTGTACTGTATGTGCTGTGTGTGTTTCACTTTTTGAATTTCCCACCGGTCTCCGTCCCCGTGCGACGCGACGCTCGCAGGGAATGGAGCCCGGCACACAGAGACATCTGGCGGCGGACACAGCTCGCTGACACGGCGGGGGACATCGCTGGATCCAGGGGACAAGGTGAGTAACATTGGCTGGATCCAGCGATGCAATCCCGAGCCACACTCGGGAACACCGCCAGGGAGGTTAATGGACCAATCAAGCAGGAATCTTCCGACGGGTTTCAAAAATAAATTTCTTTCCTCAGAGAATGGCAGTTTATCATACACTGCACTTTATCAATCTAAATGTACAGCATCTCACAAAAGTGAGTACACCCCTCACATTTTTGTAAAAATATTATTATATCTTTTCATGTGGCAATACTGAGGAAATGACACTTTGCTACAATGTAAAGTAGTGAGTGTACAACTTGTATAAAAGTGTAAATTTGCTGTCCCCTCAAAATAACTCAACACACAGCCATTCATGTCTATATTGCTGGCAACAAAAGTGAGTACACCCCTAAGTGAAAATGTCCAAATTGGGGCCAATTAGCCATTTTCCCTCCCCGGTGTCATGTGACTCTTTAGTTTTACAAGGTCTCAGGTGTGAATGGGGAGAAGGAGTGTTAAATTTGGTGTTATTGCTCTCACTCTCTGGTCACTGGAAGTTCAACATGACTCCTCATGGCAAAGAATTCTCTGAGGATCTGAAAAAAGAATTGTTGCTCTACATAACGATGGCCTATGCTATAAGACCCTGAAACTGAGCTGCAGCATGGTGGCCAAGACCATACAGCGGTTAAACAGGACAGGTTCCACTCAGAACAGGCCTCGCCATGATCGACCATAGAAGTTGAGTGCACGTGCTCAGCGTCATATCCAGAGGTTGTCTTTGGGAAATAAATGTATGAGTGCTGCCAGCATTGCTGCAGAGGTTGAAAGGGTAGGGGGTCAGCCTGTCAGTGCTCAGACCATACACCATACACTGCATCAAATTGGTCTGCCTGGTCGTCCCAGAAGGAAGCCTCTTCTAAAGATGATGCACAAGAAAGTCCACAAACAGTTTGCTGAAGACAAGCAGACTAAGGACATGGATTACTGGAACCATGTCCTGTGATCTGATGAAACCAAGATAAACGTATTTGGTTCAGATGGTGTCAAGCGTGTGTTGCGGCAACCAGGTGAGGAGTACAAAGACAAGTGTGTCTTGTCTACAGTCAAGCATGGTGGTGGGAGTTTCATGGTCTGGGCTGCATGAGTGCTGCTGGCACTGGGGTGCTACAGTTTATTGAAGGAACCATGAATGCCAACAAGTACTGTAACATACATAAGAAAAAAACAGGTGCAGCGCTAATCCGGTTTGTGTGTATAAACACACACCTCAATCCTCTTAAATCTAAATTATGTGCCAAACATCACATAAAGTGGCAAACAATATGTGCAAAATATCACAAGAAAGTGTCCAAACTAGGTGCTTAGCATCAGCTGATGTTTCCTAAAGCACCCAGATTGAACGATCTGACATGTGCAAAACTACAAATATAAAGTGCTATCAAATGATTCAATGTAATCAAACAGTTCCTCTGTGAAAAGTGCAGCAGCAAGTGACTTCACAGTAAATACAAATGGGTCCAAAGGAACGTATTCCCAATAATGTGCAAACAAAGTCTTTAGAAAAGTGCCAGCATGCTGAGAGATATCCTCCACCAGTCAATCTAACCGCTCACCTCATTATGAGTAAAAAGAGCATCTATCCCCACCATGGGATTGAACAGGCTGCTGGTAATGGTTCCCAATGATGCTCCCCTTGAGCGCTTGTGCTAGAACTTCCTGGCAATCTCACCGCATGTAAAGACAAAATGCAAGAATCTAGTGCTCTCTGTCTTAAAACTTTATTATTTCAAAAAAGATAAAAGATGCAAGCTCACATTTTGTGGCACAATATAGCTGTGATAGCTGAGATCAGCATGTATACAGGCTGTGTACTTAGAAGGCCATGGCATGACGTCAGATACAGGCTCCTCCCCCTAGTCACGTGTCGTCAGGGCGTGACTTCCTCAGTAGCTGATCTCAGCTAGCACAGCTCTATAGTGCTACAGAATGTGAGTTTGCATCTTTTATCTTCTTTGAAATTATAAAGTTTTAAGACAGAGAGCACTAGATCCTTGCATATTGTCTTTACATGTGGTGAGATTGCCAGGAAGTTCTAGCAGAAGCGCTCAAGCGGAGCATCATTGGGAACCATTACCAGCTGCCTGTTCAATCCCATGGTGGGGATAGATTCTCTTTTTTGCTCATAATGAGTTGAGCGGTTAGATTTATTGGTGGAGAATATCTCTCAGCATGCTGGCACTTTTCCAAAGACTGTCACCACCCCATCAAAGTAGCTGTCACAGCCCATCAGAGTACCTGTCACCTGTCCATCAAAGTACCCGAGTACCTATCACCTGTCCATCAAAGTACCAGAGTACCTGTCACCTGCCCATCAGAGTACCAGAGTACCTGTCACAGCCCATCAAAGTACCCGAGTACCTGTCACCAGCCCATCAAAGTACCCGAGTACCTGTCACCAACCCATTTGAGTACCCGAGTACCTGTCACCATTCCATCGGAGTACCCAAGTACCTGTCACCATCCCATCTGAGTACCCAAGTACCTGTCACCAACCCATCTGAGTACCTGTCACCAACCCATCAGAGTACCTGAGTACCTGCCACCAGCCCATCTGAGTACTCAAGTACCTGTCACAAGCCCATCAGAGTGCCGAAGTACTTGTCCCCAGCCCATCTGAGAACACAAGTACCTGTCACCAACCCATCCGAGTACCACAGTACCTGTTACAAGCCCATCACAGTAACCAAGTACCTGTCACCAGTCCATCAGAGTACCCGAGTACCTGTCACCAACCCATCAAAGTACCCAAGTACCTGTCACCAGCCCATCAGAGTACCTGTCACCTGCTCATCAAAGTACCTGAGTACCTGTCACCTGCCCATGAGAGAACCTGAGTACCTGTCACCAGCCCATCAGAGTACCCGAGTACCTGTCACCTGCCCATGAGAGAACCTGAGTACCTGTCACCAGCCCACCAAAGTACCGAGTACCTATCACCTGCACCATTAGAGTACCCCAGAAAACCTGTCACCAGACCAGAGTCACCGAGTACCTGTTACCTGCCCATCAGAGTACCCAAGTACCTGTCACCAGCCCATCAGAGTACCCGAGTACCTGTCACCAGCCCATCAGAGTACCCAAGTACCTGTCACCAGCCCATCAGAGTACCCGAGTACCTGTCACCTGCCCATGAGAGAACCTGAGTACCTGTCACCAGCCCACCAAAGTACCGAGTACCTATCACCTGCACCATTAGAGTACCCCAGAAAACCTGTCACCAGACCATCAGCGTACCCGAGTACCTGTCACCTGCCCATCAGAGTACCTGTCACCAGCCCACCAGCGTACCCGAGTACCTGTCACCAGCCCATCTGAGTCCCCGAGTACCTGTCACCAGCCCATCAGAGTACCCGAGTACCTGCCACCTGCCCATCAGAGTACCCGAGTACCTGTCACCTGCCCTTCAGATTACCAAAGTACCTGTCATCAACCCATCTGAGTAACCGAGTACATACCTGCAGCCCATCAGAGTACCCAAGTACCTTTTACCAGTTCATCAGATTACCCGAGTACCTGTCTCCAGCCCATCAAAGTACCCGAGTATCTATCTACAGCCCATCAGAATACCTGAGTACCTATCTGAAGCCCATCAGAGTACCCGAATACCTATCTGCAGCCCATGCCTCATAGAATATACCTTGGGTGTTTGCTTTCCAAAATGGGGTAATTTTGGGGGTAATTCCACTGTCCTGGTGCTCCAGGGCCTTCAAAAGTGTGATAGGTATGAATGAAATTTTATGTGTAATTTATGCTCTTAGAACGCTTGATGGTGCTCCCTGCATGTTGGACCCCTCTATGTGGCCAGGGTGTGACAAAGTCTCACACATTGGGTATCACCATACTCGGGGCGAGTAGCAGAAAGTATTTTGGGGTGTAATTGGAAGTATACATATGCTGTGTGTGAGAAATAACTTGTTGTTATGACAATTTTGTGCAAAAAAATGATAATCATTTCTTAAAAAAAAAGAATTGTGGGAACAAAGTACAACTTCAAAAAACTCGACATGCCTCATACTAACTACCTTGCCATGTCTACTTTTCAAAAAGGGGTAATTTGGGGGGTTTTGTACTTTCCTGACATTTCAGGGCCTCAAGGTGTGATCAATTTTCAATGATTGGCACCATAGCTTGTAGACTCTATAACTTTCACACAGACCAAATAATATACACATATTTGGGTTATTTTTTACCAAAGATAGGTAGCAGTATAGGTTTTGGTTCAAATTTATGAACCAAAATTACTTATTTGCAAAATTTTATCATAGAAACTAAAAAAAAGTGTTTTTTTTTTCAAAATTTTCACATTTTTTTCACTTAAAAAAATAAAAAACCCAGAGGTTATTAAATATCACCAAAAGAAAGCTCTATTTGTGTGAAAAAAATTATAAAAATATTATTTGGGTACAGTGTAGCATGAGAGAGTAATTGTCATTCAAAGTGTGAGAGCGCTGAAAGCTGAAAATTGGTCTGGGCAGGAAGGGGGTATAAACGTCCTGTATTGAAGTGGTTAAAATCATTACTATTGGCAGAGAGCGCTGATTGGGAGTCAGTCGGCTGCTGGTTTTCCAGCATGCTCATCCGACAGCAGCCGGCCGTTAGGACCGGCTGCCATACACACGGATCGAATGTGGGCCGGTTTTTATTGAACCGGCCAACGTTGCCCAGCATTTGGCCCATGTATACTAAGTTTTAGACAGGCACTGTCAGGTGACAGAACAATCTGCCCGGAATGGCTTTCATGCTGATGGTTGTTTAACTATAGGAAAATAGATATTAGTAGTGATTAAAATGTGGTATTCATATAACGAGGAAGATGCCATCCTGCATGGTGAAGTATTTATCTGTCATCCTCCTGTCATTGGTGCTTAATACATTTACTTGATTCATCCAACAGCGGTGGAAGGAGGAGGGGGACCTCTCCTGGAAGTAGGGGCGGGTACCTGTCAAAAACAGGTACTTGCTCCCCCCTCCCCGAAAGGTGCCAAACGTGGCAGCAGAGGGGAGGGGAAGCAAACAAGCAGAGCTTCCACTTTTTGGACCTAATTCGGATCTGAAGCGGTGAGCAGGGACGCACCGGTCCCCCCTGCTGTGTCCCGCAGCCACACATAGTGTAAACTCAGCCTTACAGTGCTGCATGAATATAGCACAGCCTCTTAATTTTGAGAATTTTGAGATTCTGTCTCCACTACCATTACGCTAAACCCCTAACTTTGGATTTTGTTTTTCCTTTTTGCATTTGCCCTTTTTAGCCCCTATAGTGGATTTTGTTCCCTTATATTTTGTATATGTGGTCGGGGAACCTCTCTTTGATGTAGAGACCTTTACCACTCACTTCCTCTATACAACCTCTATTGGACCGGAAGGTTTCAGGTACCCTGCATCTTTGTGAACACTTCATGCTCTGTCAACCAGTGCCTCAGATTAATGGTCAGTACTAATATAGATATAAATGTAAATTGAATTGTACAGTTATAGGATACATTTGAATATGGTTTTTACTGTTTTCTTTTATTTTTTGTTTCTAAATCTAGAGGACTTTTTAACACTATAACCACTTACCCCTGATGAAGATCTGCAATTAATTCATTTGAAACGCGTTGGGTATCCTCTGCTGGGCTAAGGCAGAGTACAGTGGTTATTTTGCAGTTCATATGTACCTTTCTGTTTTTTATGAACTAACACACACTATGACACATAAGTGTCTGTAATTACATGTTTATGTATATTTGTTGTCCATGTCCTTCCTTACTTGAACCATTGTCTGGGTTCATTTTTTTTAAATTAATTAATAAAATGTATAACTTTTAGACATCTGCACAAATTCTTACTGAGTTGGTTTCACTCTCAAAGTCCCAGCGGGGTTCTCTCTTGTTAGTACTTAAAACTAACTAGGCAGTGTCTGTGCATGTATATGTACTTAGCTGGGGCTAGACTTCATTACAGAAGATCATCTTGCTGTGCAAGTTTGCAGTGATTTGGTCTTGAAAAATTCAATTAGGGTATTGCATTCATGGGCCTTTCACTAACAAGGCTTACTCCAACATCTGGAGTTCTGCCAATCCTAATGCTAATCCTTGCTAGCCCTAACCATCTGCTTTAAAGTTAATGTTAGCTGTGTTGCATAATCCTTCAGGTTAAACATAATCCTTATCAGATCACCTAACATCTATTAAAGATTGCCTTATCTTACCTTGTTGAGGAGGTACCAGTGTAAAGAGAAAGGTGAGTTTAAAGGTTGCATGAGGGTTAGCGAAATTGTAGCTTATTGTGGTAAACATGGTGTGTTACCTCAACAGGGTTATGTAATAATGGCATTTTGAAGCTTGTTTGTTAAATCCCATCTCCAGGCATAGCACTTACATTGTCATGCCTTATTTCATTCTACCTTGGTCTCAACCACTCACAAAAAATACCTCCTAAGTTTTTATATTTACCCTACTTATCTGTATCACCTGCTTCAGGGAGTTATGACTGGTGTTCCAGAGCTGCAGTCTGTACCCAGTCTGTGATGTCATCATGGCACTAGAGTTTTTTGGTTTGTGAGAAGACTCCACCACTGGAGAGCCAAAGGAAGGTGTCCATTTTAACTAAGCGGTGACATGGACATTTGAAGGAGGGTCTTCCTTCTCTGCTGAGAAGAAGATAGAAAACTCAGAACCTACATACCATGTTACTGCAAGTTTAGGTAAGTATCTGATGCATTTAGAATAGCAGCAAATAGGTTGGGGGAGGTGGGGTGCCAAGGGTGAGGGGAATGCCCAGACTTCAGCTTTTGTATTGTTATTGGAGCCATTTTGGAACACTGATCCAATGCCAGGACATTGAATAAGTGTGACAAGTATCATAGGACTCGGGTCTAGGAATCAGGACTTTGTTACAGCGGCCGTTGGGATATTCAAATCCAAGCTCCGTGACAGAGCGGGAGATCACCGCTCTGGTAAGGCTGCATTTCATGGGCACTCTGGTAAGGCTGCATTTCATGGGCACTCTGGTAAGACTGAATTTCATGGGCATTCTGGTAAGGCTGCATTTCATGGACACTCTGGTAAGGCTACGTTTCATGGGCACTAATCAAGCTGCATTTCATGGCACGCTGGTTAAGCTGCATTTCATGGGCACTGACCGGGCTGCATTTCTTGGACACTCTGGTAAGGCTGCATTTCATGGGCATTCTGGTAAGGCTGCATTTCATGGACACTCTGGTAAGGCTGCATTTCATGGGCACTGATCAGGCTGCATTTCATGGGCACTGATCAGGCTGCATTTCATGGGCACTGGTAAGGCTGCATTTCAAGGGCACTCTGGTAAGGCAACATTTCATGGGCACTTATCAGGCTGCATTTCATGGGTACTCTGGTAAGGCTGCATTTCATGGGCACTCTGCTAAGGCTACATTTCATGGGCACTGATCAGGCTGTATTTCATGGACACTCTGGTAAGGCTGCATTTCATGGGCACTCTGGTAAGGCTACATTTCATGGGCACTGGTGAGGCTACATTTCATGAGCACTCTGATAAGGCTACATTTCATGGGCACTCTGGTAAGGCTACATTTCATGGGCACTCTGGTAAGGCTGCATTTCATGGGCACTGATCAGGCTGCATTTCATGGACATGCTGGTAAGGCTGCATTTCATG
>BLSH010000129.1:391918-404485 GCA_018402905.1 Glandirana rugosa
ATTATTCGTTCAAAACTCTGTGTGTTTTTGTTTGTCTTTTTTGTAGACACAAGGGGGAGAAGGTGAGAGGTGGAACCTAGAGGAGTCCCGGGGAGAGAACCCAGGATCGCCACTCGGGGAGGCCACCCTCCTGCATTGGGGGTAGTTGGAGAGAGAGTGGAAGGAGAAGAGGCACTGCACGGGGGGGAGGTCAGGTTTTTCTTTTCCTTATTAGTTCGGCAAAAGCCTGCTTGATTATTCCTTTTCTTTTTGGACTGGAGGGGGGGCACGTCACGGAGAAGAGGAAGGTGAGAGAGAGGTTGATGGGGGTTACGTCCTCCCACCGGAGGAGCTCACCGCTAGGACCCAAGAGAGGGGCCCTGAGGAGATAGAAGATGGAGAGTGGAAGAGGGGGAACACAGATGTTTTTTCTGTTTGTTTTTGTGTGTCTCAAAACTTGCTTATTAACCTAGGGTTTTCTCTCACTGTAATATATTAATAAATCACTTACCACTGTGGAGAGGGGAGAGGGAGGGAAGGGGGGAGGGGAGGGAGGGAGGGAAGAGAGAAGGGGGAGATATGAGGGTTGGAGGGGAAAAATGTTTGATCACAGAAAGCACCACTAAAAAACCTGAGGTATATGTAAAGGCACGTTTAAAGCAAAATAATTTACCTAAAAAAGTGAACAATAGTGAAGACGAGGGAGTAGGGAGGGTATGGTTGATTTTGCTGTTTGCTATTCTTTTTATTGTTATATATGCAGGACAAGAAGATAAATATCTGCTCCTGGAATGTTCGTGGTCTGAGAGACCCCATAAAAAGGGCGGCGGTGTTCTCTGTGGTCTCTGCTTTCAGGAGACACACCTCACAAAGGAGTCAATATCATACTTAAGAAGGAAAAACGTTCAGACTCAGTACCACTCAGTGTATACATCATACTCTAGAGGAGTGAGTATCCTGATTGGCAATGGGGTGGAATTCTCCTGCAAGCAGAGCACCATAGATGAGAGAGGCCGGTATATCTTCTTGTGGTGTATGCTCGGCAAATTAACATGCATTTTGGCCAATATATATATTCCTCCCCCATCTGATGCCGAAGTCCTATACTAACTAACAAAGTTTATCTCGGATAAACCTGATGTCCCTATAGTGGCAATAGGTGATTTTAACATGGTCCTGGATGTTACATTGGATTGAAACCCCCTGGGCTGGTAGAGGCAGTCCAGCAATATTCCTGCTTCTCCAAGACGCATAACACGCTGTCCAGAACATTGGATATCAAACAAGGGGCCTTTCAGACCACTCCCCACTAGTGGCGGCAACAGGACAAGGGAATGAACACAAGAGGGGAGAATAGAAAATCAACCAGTACTGGCTGGAAATAATAGGGGGAGAGGAAAACATGGGTATGCATATAAAATTATTTCTGTATATCAACAACAGTACAGCCTCGGGGGGAGTAGTCTGGGACGCCCTTAAAGCCTATCTCAGAGGGTTACTAATACAGTGGGTTGCAAAAATAGAAAGACAGATAAGAGAACAAGAGAAACTTAGTATGAACGAAGTGGCAAGAGAAGAAAGGCAATACCTTGATGCCCCAACCCCGGAGTTGCTCCATAGCTGGGTAAAAGCACAATAGGAATATAAAGAACTACTCTTATTAAGGGCTGAGAATAGACCTCTTTTTTTAACACAAAATAATTTTGCGGAAGGAGAAAAGGCAGGAAGTTTGCTGGCACGAGTGGCAAAGGCAAATGTCCCCCACATAGTTATCTCCACCATTAAGACCAAGGAAGGGAAAAATATGGCACACCTCCCAGAAATCCTAGACATCTTTAGAGAGTCATATGAGGGACTGTATAGATCACAGGATACCGGGGGGAGACGGAAGCACAAAGATTCTTCAGAGGTTTGATGGTCCTAGCCTTAACAGAGGAGGAAATGGGATCTTTGGATGCCCCTATAGAGTTGGAGGAGTTAAAACGGGCGGTATCAGCATTAGCCAACCAAAAATCACCAGGACCAGATGGCCTCCCAGCAGAAGTATACAAAAGATACGGGGATATATTACTACCAGAGCTGCTAAAAACATTTAATATAGCAATAAAAATGTGTGAGCTCCCTATGTCTATGAGGAAGTCAACCATTGTTATTCTACCAAAGGAGGGTAAAGACCCACTTAGTCCCACATCCTACCGGCCAATAGCGTTACTCTGTACAGACATTAAAATCTTGGCAAAGCTTCTCCCGGGTAGACTACAGAAAGTAGCCCAGAGAATCATATGCCTGGACCAGGCAGGTTTTATTCCCAATCACTCAACAAGTATGAATATAAGGAGAGTCTTTCTAAATATACAAACTCCAACAGTAAATGAAGGTTCAAGGGCAATACTATCTTTGGATGCAGCTTAGGCCTTTGATTGTCTCGAATGGAGTTATCTGTGGCAGACCTTGGCTGCATTCCAATTTGGTCCTAACTTTATCAGGTGAGTCAGGCTTTTATATGACAAACTCAGGGCTAAAGTAAAAATTAACAACAGATGTTCAGAAACATTTACCCTAATGCGCGGGGCGAGGCAGGGGTGACCTTCATCACCCCTGCTGTTGGCGTTGGCTATGGAACCACTTGCAATAGCTATAAGATTGTCAAATAACATTTGGGTTTTCAGAGAAAAATAGGGGAAGAGAAGTTGGCCTTGTACGCGGACAACATGTTACTATTTTTGGGAGTTTACCCAAACCTCCCTGTTGGCAGTACTGGACATAATTAACAAATTTGGTCGGATATCAGGGTTAAAATAAATTGGGAAAAATCCATGAAATCAGAGGCTGAGCTGAAAGTAACAGATAAAATTAAATATCTAGGAATGTATATAACTACAAACCCAAAAGATTATATAGATAATAACATTATCCCGCTACTAGAGATGTTTAAAAGTAAAGGGAAGGTAAGGCGTTGGCTACCCTTGTCAATGGTAGGGAGATGCAACTTAATAAAAATGATGTGGATGCCACAATTATTATATGTGTTGCATAACTCCCCAATATGGATAAACAAGCAATGGTTTTTAACCAGTTCAGATCCGCGCTATAGCCGAAAGACGGCTACAGCGTGGATCTCAATTGCCCGGTGGACGTCCATGGACGTCTGCCCCTTTGCGCTGGTGCATGTTGATTCAGGTGAAGGGAGCGTGCGGCACTCTAGGGGTTTCTATAATGTGCAGTAAAGCGTCCAGCCGGGAGATTTTTCTCTCTTTTTTTTTCTCTCCTTATCTACCTAAGGGACCTAAAATATTTGAACTAGCCGCCGCTTATTATTTTTCCACATACCTTCTTGTCAGCCTGTTCAACTTGGCGCCCCTCAGCCCTTTTTGCCAGATTACTCCTACCTATACCAAGCCCATTCCTCCTTGGGGCGGTACCTGGAATTCTTGTTGGGAAGAGCGATCGGGTTCGGTCGTGAGGATTATGGGTACTTTTGGAACAGCATGTTTTTAGCCTTTATAACCCTGTTAACTCTAATACTTTTGAGACATCTACCTGTGAACAGAATCATTTTGACCTATTATGCGCAAGATAATACCTCTGATGAAGGTCTATAAGTACCGAAATGCATTAGGTCTTGTACATTTTTGATGTCAAGTGTGTTGCAATACAAATGTTCATATTGATTGTGTACTTATATTCAGCTTTATTTTTTCATTTTTCCTTTTTAAATTGTTATACATTGTGTACAAATAAAATAAAATATATTTTTTATCAATAACTGATTTGAGCTGATTTGTGTATCTATTTATAGTTTGATTTAATTAGGGATGATGGCATACAGATAGCTGGGTCACAGGAATTATTTTTATAATCGTCCTCTTTGTTCCTCCCAAGACCTCCTGCTCTCCAGTTCCCTCATCACCTCCTCCCATATTCGCCTCCAGGACTTCTCCCGAGCCTCTCCCATCCTCTGGAATTCCCTACCCCAATCTCTCAGACTGTCCCCAAATCTGTCCACTTTGAGGCAATCCCTGAAAACATTTCTCTTCAGAGAAGTCTATCCTGCCTCCACCTAACAATTGCACTTTATTTTCTTCATCAGCTCACCCCCACAGTTATTGCCCTTTCATATCACTTGACCCTCCCTTCTAGATTGTAAGCTCTATTGAGCAGGGCCCTCTGATTCCTCCTGTATTGAATTGTATTTTAATTGTACTGTTAGCCCTAATTTTGTAAAGCGATGCGCAAACTGTTGGCGCTATATAAATCCCGTATAATAATAATAAATAATAATAATAATACTATTAGCTATCAGTAGTGTTGTAATAACTATGCGTTATAATGATATTATATAAATCAGTTTTGTAATTATCATTAATAAATAAATGATCAACTTTGCTAAGAAGAAACACAATAATTTATAGTTTATGACGGAAGTTCTGAAGATACAGTTGGATGTACTTATCTCAGGGTTAAAGGGTAAGAGAAGTATATAAAAGATTGTGTTAGCAATAAAACCATAAAACAATATTGTGCTGCAAAAGAAGAAAAACGGGATATTTAATGTACTGTAAAATCCTTTTCTAGGATTTCATTACTGGACACAGGATCAGTAATTAGATACTTTGGTTATGTTGCTTCCTACAGGAGACTAGACACTAGCAAAACAAAGCTGTAGGGACAGTCCGGTGTAACCCCTCCCACACCCAGCACGCCTCAGTTTTGTTAGCAAGCAATAGTAGAAATGGACATGAGCAGAGGGTAGGGAGCTTTGTCTCGTAATGTATTCCAAGAAAAGGATTTTGCGGTAGATTATAAAGTCTACTTTCACAATTGTAAGTAGGGATGTCCAAA
Organism: Glandirana rugosa; assembly: GCA_018402905.1. Taxonomy (NCBI): domain Eukaryota; kingdom Metazoa; phylum Chordata; class Amphibia; order Anura; family Ranidae; genus Glandirana; species Glandirana rugosa. The sequence continues at coordinate 396,740 of BLSH010000129.1, forward strand.
AGCATTCAAACTAAGAGGTGGGAAACCAATCAAACATACCCACAAAAACACAATAACTTAACAAGTGTGGCTCAGCAGAGCCTACAGAGCTGCCTAAATAACTTTACAACTGAAGTCAGCATCAGCTGAGGCCTGAACATCGACCTGGTAGAACTTAAGGCGAGTATGAGCAGGAGACAAGGTGGTGGCCTTGCAAATCTGAGAAACAGATGCCTGATGCTAAAAAAAATTCCAAGAAGCACTAACAGATCTGGCAAAGTGTGCTCTAACAGGGAAAGGGGAAACCTTGCTATTGAGGTCCTAAGCCTGAATGATGAGCTATCAAATCCACATAACAATAGTAGAATCAGGCTGTTCCAATCTTCAGAAATGACAAGCAAGGAGTCATACTGTCAAAAGAAAGCTGTAGCCGAGAGATAAATGGTGCATACTGTAATTATATCACGTGTCAAACACACTAAAAGCTGTAGCTATCGGCCATCTTGTTCAGAAATCAGACGTCAGCCATGACAGTTTGGCCTAATAGATACACATTCCAGAAGTAATTGTACTCCCTCCCTCCTCCCTTCAGTCACAGAGTTCATAAGCTCACTTCAAAAGAACTGTTATCTCAGCTTAGATACATCAGAAACCACCCCTGGGGCCATGCAGGGCTGTAAACAGCTAATTGAGTCAGGGCCGGATGTCTGTTTCTGCTGTCCAGGCCTATCGTAAAACTATAACCAAATAAATTAAGAATACATAGCATGCCATCTGGACATGGATGTCCAGAATTAATGAGGATCGTAAAAGGGCATTCAGAGCAGAAGTGATATTTCAGAGACCTCTACCCAATTCCAAATTTAAGAAATCCACACATGATTCATAAATTCAGAGAGGAACATGGCACATTAATAAAAAGTGTATATTTGAATGCGGAATTTCATACTAAACTACTTAAGTCCAGGCATGCCCATGTTCAGACATACCAGAGGGAAGATGCCTTCTGGGTGACACGCTTATTTGAGCTACCATGTGTCTGGTATCTCTGGACACGAAATCCCATGCTGAACAGTAATTTCAGGAAACAGTTTCAGGAAATCAGCCTGTACATATTGAGAGATGTGAATAATGGTATAAAAACTGTGTGCAAGGGAGGGTCATTATACTAACATCAACCCCAGACAGCCCACAGGCCCTCCTTATCTGTTTCTAGTGGTCAGGGGCATATGTCCCCACCTCTTTGATCCCAGAGAAAAAAGGAAATGCCAAGGCAGTTGTCAGTTCTCCTTTTACCATCAAACTAGGAACATCTACAAGTTTGAGAACCATCATTGACCAAGTTCTGTTCAACCCAAGGACATTGATTGCAAGTATCTCTCCTCCATAACTGCTTGCCGACCGTGTTGCATACATTTACTGTGGCAGGTTGGCAGTGCTGCGCAGATCACGTCTATAAAAGATAGGCACAGTTGCGGGTAGGCGCGCGCTCATGCCTGCTGCACGCTCTGTGAGTGCGTCCCCTGGCGACCCGTGAACACCTTCTAGAGAGGAAGAACGAGGAACCGTCGATGTAAACACGGCGGTTCCCCGTTCTGTCAGGTGACATGACAGTGATCTACTGATCCCTGTAATCCGGATCAGTTAGATCTGTCATGCCCCTGCCAGCCCAGCCCCCACACAGTTAGAACACGCTGAGGGAACACATTTAACCTCTTGATTGCCCCCTTAGGGTTAACCCCTTCCCTGCCAGTGACATTTATACAGTAATCAGTGGCTATTTTTAGATCTTATTGCTGTATAAATGCCGATGGTCCCAAAAAAGTGTCAAAAGTGTCCGATCTGTCCGCCGTAATATCGCAGTCCCAATAAAAATTGCAGATCGCCGCCATTACTAGTAAAAATAAATAAATAAATAAAAATGCCATGAATCAATTCTCATTTGTAGACGCGATAACTTTTGCACAAACCAATCAATATATGCCTATTGCGATTTTTTTTACCACAAATTTGTACAAGAATATATTTTGGCCTAAACTGATGAATACATTTTTTTTTTGTATTTTTTTTTTTTGATATATATTATAGCAAAAAGTAAAAAAAAATGGTGTTTTTTTTTTTAATTGTCGCTCTTTGTTTGTTTATATCGCAAAAAATAAAAACTGCAGAGGTGATCGAATACCTCCAAAAGAAAGTTCTATTTGTGGGAAAAAAAGGACGTCAATTTTGTTTGGATACAATGTCGCACGACTGCACAATTGTGCGATGCAGTGCCGATTCGCAAAAAGCGCTCTGGTCAGGAAGGAGGTAAATCCTTGCAGGGCGGAAGTGGTTAAATCCTACCTTATCTCTTTGTTGCTGTAATATGCCTTTATTGCTTTGAAATACATTTTTTTCAGTAAATATTTTATTTGCACCAATTTTGACCTTTTCATTATAATTTTTATTTAGTAAAAAGCTGGCGCCTGCAAGCCGGGAATGGAAAAATAGTCCCCGCTCTGCTCTTGCCTCTTGGACCCCTCTGCTGGACTGATGGGGCTCAGAGAAATGTACTTTAAGCCCCACTTTATGCCTAGGAACCTGGCTCAATCTAATTAAAACTGCTGCACTATATAGATGAATGATAAAGCTGCCTGGGCCCCCCGTCAAGCTGATAGGGCCCGGGCCCAGTACAGGAGGACCGACTGTATTGCCCTATCAGCGGCCCTGGATATGATACCTGTATTTGCCGCATATTGGCTGGCAGCGGTGGGATAGTTTTGCATTAGAGCATTCAGTGCATTGTTAGGAATTAGCTCTGAACGTAAGGATTGTAACTTTTGTGGAAACAGTCCTTAGAGACAAACTGGTGCATACGTTTTGTTTTTTTTTCAAGAGGATTCAGCAACAGCTCCTTCCTATCTCTGCTTACTGTTCTATCTCTTCTGCTTGCAAAATGTCTGGGTTATCAGGGTATAAGAAGATGGGAAAAAATGACCTGTCTGCTGAGTGTGCATAAAGAGGAATTGACGTCGGTAACACAAATTGTGAAGGCATGATACATGCCCTACTGGAGTTTGATATCCGGGCAGACCAGAACTCATGGGAACCTGAAGCTGAAGGGGTTCCCGCTACTCCAGAGCCCAGTGGTTCAGAGACGGCCTCACAGGATGGGCATGCAGAAACTTGCCTGAACCGCTGGTCAAAAGCTGAAGAGTGGGAATCTTTGAGTGAAACAGTTTTGATTTTGACTTCTGGTGTTTGCTGTGTTTGCAGTTGTTTTGTTTTTAGGGGGCTTTTTCTTTGCAGCTTTTTAACACTTTTTTTGTCACTTTTGAAATAGCTTTTTTGTTTTCTTTCCTTCCTTCAAACTACTAATTAATTGGTTAATTGGTCACAGGTGATCCAATTCCTATAAAGCTCTCTGTAAAACTCTTTTCAGAGCTTGCTACCTCTTTGCTTGCTGGACCTATGAGCAAGTGGACCTTGACTAAGTGGTGAGTTAAAAACCAGAGTTTAAAACAGGAGATTATAACAGGAGTCTTCAGAACCTGTAAGTAACATCTGAAATGTGCTGTTATTATTGTTGTTGTATCTGGGAAAATGTTTGCTAGCAAGATTGAAGGTTTTGTACAGCGCACAATGTGCCACATGTATGCAACTATGGAGCAACAGCTCCAGGATGGATACCGCTGCGACAGATGTGAGCAGGTTGCCCTTCTGGAAGCTCACATTAGAGATCTGGTGGAGCAAATTGCATTGCTGGGCAGAGCTGTCAACCTTGAAAGGGGTCCTCTGCTCACTGAGCAGGAAACTAGTAGGGTTAATGGGGAGGGTGGAGGGGTAAGTCAGGATTATAAGGTAGGTGGATGGGTTAATACAGTTAGAGGGAGTGGTAGGGGCTCACTGAAAAGGAAGGCAAGCCCTGGGTTGGAGCACCCTAACAGATTTGCCAAGTTGAGTGAAGATGTGGGGGTGGCAAACTCAGAGGTGGCAGCCCTAGATGTCACTGCTCCCCCTAACAGCTGGGAGAGCAGCCCATCTAGTAGGGGTGGTAGGGGTAGTGCAGGTAGGCCTAAACAGTTGGTGGTTATTGGGACTGATAGAATAATTTTTCGCCAGGATCACCTCAACCGAATGTTTTGCTGTCTCCCTGGTGCCAGGGTTTGGCATGTGGTGGACCGGGTTGATAAATTACTGGGAGGGGCTGGGCATGACCCAGCTGTCTTGGTCCACGTTGGAACCAATGACCGAATATATGGAAGGTGGAGGCTCCTTAAGAACCATTTTAAAGAATTAGGTTGCAAGTTGAAGGGAAGGACCTCCAAGGCAATATTCTCTGAAATATTGCCTGTGCCGCGCGCAACACAGGAAAGGCAGGGAAAGATTAGAGCCCTAAATGCATGGCTAAAGACCTGGTGTAAGGAGGAGGGCTTTGGGTTTTTAGAGCACTGGGCTGACTTTTCATTGGGGTGCAACATATATGCTAAAGATGGTTTGCACCTAAATGGAAGGGGGTCTGTTGTGCTAGCGAAGAGGTTTATGGGAAGGCTGGAGGAGTATTTAAACTAGGATTGAGGGGGGAGGGTGCATTCGATTATAGTGGGGTAGACAGGTCAGACAGAGGTCAGCCCCTATTGGTGGGTGGAATGGGGAAAGATGGGGGGAGGGCTAAGGAAGATGATAGGAAGGTTCCCATGTAACAATCAACCATTGGAAATGGTACTGATTGTACTAAAATTAAAAATATGCAACATATATGTGCAAAATGTGATAGTGAACTAAAGTGTTTGTTCACCAATGCCAGGAGTCTGCCAAGCAAAATAGCTGAGTTGGAAGCTCTGGTGCATGAGGAGAACTATGATTTAATTGGTATAGCTGAATCTTGGTTCCATTCTTCACATGACTGGGCTATTAATATTCCTGGCTATGCTCTCTTTCGGAAAGACAGGGTAAAACGGGAGGGTGGTGGTGTCTGTCTCTATGTGAGAAGTGATCTCAAAGTGAGTGTGAATGAGGACCTAGTTGATGGAGAGTGTGATGAGTCTGAAGCATTATGGGTAGATCTGCATATGGGTGTGCAGACTACAAAGATTATCATTGGCGTTTGTTATAGACCTCCCAGCGTTAAAGAGGAGGTGGAGACTCTGCTCCTTGCACAGATGTAAAGAGCTGCAAGGGCTGGGACAGTGATAATAATGGGGAATTTTAACTACCCAGAAATTAACTGGAGTAATGGCACTGCTGGGACAGCTAAAGGGCAAAAATTTATAAACTTATTACAGGCAGTCCCCGAGTTACGAACGGGTTATGGACTGTAGATTCGTTCTTAAATCAAATTTGTTTGTAAGTCGGAACTGTACATTTCTAAGTGTAACTTCAACCTGTGCAGTGATGTGGGATGTTCCTGGGCACTGCCATGTGTGCAGTTGTGCTATATGGGGCTCTCGTGGGCATGCTATACAGCACTGTGGGATGTGTCTGGTGCTGCTCGGCCGTATCCGGGACCAGTGTGAAATGCAAGCGGCCAGCAGTGACATCACACCACCCCGTTCGTAAGTAGGAGTCGTTCGTAACTCGGATGTTCGTAAGTCGGGGACTGCCTGTACAGGTCCAGTTTATCGAAGCCCCAACTAGGAATGACGCTTTGCTAGACCTGGTAATCTCAAACCATGCAGAGCTTATTACCAATATTCATATAAAAGAACATCTGGGTAACAGTGATCATAACATGATTTCATTTAATGTAAGCTGCAAGCAACAAACACAAAAAGATAAAGATAAAGATAAAAACAATTAATTTTAAGAGGGCAAATTGTACAAAGATGAGGGCTGCTCTCCAGAACTTAGACTGGGAGGGAATATTGGCATCGATGTAAACTGAACAGAAATGGGAATTTTTCAAAAAAACGGTATGCGAACTCACTGCAAAGTATATTCCCATGGGCAATACGTTTAAAAGGCTAAAAATAAAACCTATGTGGCTCATGGCCAAAGTTAAAATAGTTATAAATGATAAGAAAAGAGCATTTAAAAAATAGAAAAATGAGGGAACACTATCCTCTTTTAAATGTTACAAAGAATATGTAAAAAGGAAATCAAGGACGCAAAAAAAAACAAACGACAGATTGCAAAAGATTGTAGGACAAACCCCAAAAAAGTCTTCAACTATATTAATAGTAAAACAGTCAGGTCAGAGCATGTAGGCCCTTTACAAAATAATCTAGAGTGCGTGACTGGGGACAAAGAGAAGGCAAACTTATGAAATACTTTCTTCAGCTCTTTGTATACAAAGGAGCATGGGGGAGCTCATGTCCACAATGGAGGTGGTAGTGACACAGCCCCAAATGATCCACAATGGCTCAAAAGTGAAATGGTCCAGAAGTATTTAGACAGAATAAAGGCAGATAAAGCACGTGGACCAGATGGCATCCATCCACGGATCCTAAAGGAATTGAGCTCATTTCAAAGCCATTGTATCTAATTTTTAGAGACTCCTTAATGACTGGAATAGTACCACTGGATTGGCGTAGGGCCAATGTGGTGCCCATATTTAACCATTTCAATACTATGCACTTAGAACACTTTAATACCAGACCAATTTTCAGTTTTCAGTGCTGTTGCGCTTTGAATGACAATTGCGCGGTCGTGCGACGCTGTACCCAAACAAAGTTTTTATCATTTTGTTCCCACAAATAGAGCTTTCTTTTGGTGGTATTTGATCACCCCTGCGGTTTTTATTTTTTGCGCTACAAATAAAAAAAGACCGAAAATTTTGAAAAAAAAAAAAAAAATTCTCCATTTTTGTCACAAAACTTTGTAAATAAGTAAATTTTCTCCATCACTGGTGGGCACTGATGAGGCTACACTGACGGACACTGATGTGGCAGTACTGATTGGCACTGATCAGGCGGCACTGATGAGGAGGCACTGATGATGAGGCATTGATGATGAGGCACTGATATGCAGCGATGATGAGCACTGTTAGGCGGCACTGATAAGCAGCACTGACGGGTACTGAGAGGTGGCACTGATATACAGCACTGATGGGCACTGATATGCAGCACTGACGGACACTGCTAAGCGGCACTGATGGGCACTAATAGACAGCACTGATTGGCGGCACTGGGCACTGATAGGTGGCACTGATGGGCACTGATAGGTGGCACTGATGGGCACTGATAGGTGGGCACTGGTAGGTGGCAATGGTGGGCACTGATGTGTGGCACTGGTATGCATTGATAGGGGCACTGGTGGGCACTGATAGGGGCACTGGTGGGCACATACATTAATAGGGGCTTGTTCCCTGGTGGTCTAGGGTGGCATCTGAAGGTGGCACTGAGTGAAGGTGGACCTGAGCACTATGTCACTTACCTGGTGGTCTGGGGGGGTCTCCCTGGTGGTCCAGATCGGCTCCCTGGTGGTCCCTAGTCGGCTCCCTGGTGGTCCTTGGTGGGCACATCCCTGGGCAGGCTCCCTGGTGGTCTAGGGTGGCGATCTGAGGGAGGGCTGTGCTGATAAATCATTAGCACAAACCCTCCCTGTCAGGGATGCAGCCGATCGGCTCTCCCCTCATCAGGTCTGCAGACCTGAGTACAGGAAAGCCAATAATCGGTAAATAACCGAAAGGACATGAGTCCAGACGTCTGGACTACTCCCCTCTCGGCTAGCCGACGTAGGGACTGTCCCTCCCAAACACGATTACTAAATAGTCGTGTCGGGAGGGAGTCTAGCGGTGGGATCTGGTGGTCCCTCGGACGGGTCCCTACACGGGTGGTTCCTGGTGGT
>BLSH010000129.1:422002-443194 GCA_018402905.1 Glandirana rugosa
TTCACCGCGATTTCATGTCCATATATTGTTCGGATACCCAACGCCCAGACATTTTGGATTTCCTGTAAGTGCAATATTTTATTAATAAATGCAACTGTTTTTATGGTATCATACTATTGTGGTCTTCTTTCCATCTTATTGCATGGACCGTTAATGAGGTTTGAAGGTTGAAAATCCAACTTCTGAGGCTGTGTGGAGGCTTAAGTCCACGCAAGCGCTTACCGACCCCCCGTAATAGAGGGTCATGTGGCTCTGGTAAGGAGAACCTTTGTCTGGTGGAGGAACCGCGCACTTTTGAATTGGTGTGGTGGAGGAATACATTTGAATATTTCAGTTGTCAAACAGACTTGGAATTCAACACACAAAATTGGATTTTCTGAACACTGTCACATGTTCACGGGACTCTTGCTTTTACCTATTTACTTTTGGATTTATGCGTTTTTGTACAAGGATATTTTTGTTTATGTTGATTTATTTATATTGTCACATTTTTGAGTTATACACAGATTTAATTTATTGTATTAAATTCATATTCACAATCCAATATTTTTTATTTGTATTGTCACATTTTTGAGTCATACACAGATTTAATTTATTGTATTGAGTTTACGACACAAAGCGCAGATTCTTTTCACCTTATTACAGACTACACTTCTGTTTGACCACCACCTGCCATATCTGCTACTGGACCCCGGCTTGCTCACCTTCTGCTCATCTAGTACTAACACCCAGCAAAACCCATTTCCGCTATCAGGAGCTCTGGTGGGTGCCGGCTAGTGCTTAGACTCCACGCCTCAGGTGAGCCTGTGTCATTCACCAGGGTGACATGCTTCTATACTTATTCAGCTGGTCGGTGGGAACCTCTCTACTGCTATAGCTACTGGTTTCTAAACCTGACCCCTGACCATGACATCCATAATATTAATCCAGTGCCAAACTTCTTCCTGTGAACAGTGGTTAAAATGGTAATGGTCTGCTGCTGCGATGCCCCCCTCCCCGTTGATGTGGTACAATAAATAAATACAATGGGAGGAGATAGTTAGTGGTGAGCTGAGGGAACCAAGAAGATTCTGGAACAAGGATGTACAGGACTGTTTTCCCCCTCTGTGGGCACCCCATAATAGGGATACTTCTCTATGAACTTGAACTGAATGCAGGACTTGTGAGGTGGAGTGTCTCATCCCAGAAGAGAGAAAAAAGGTCATCTAAGCACGACAGCAACCCTGAGTGTGCAAATCGAAAACAGCCAGGATTGTTGTTAGGCATTTAATGCATTGTACAGAATTTGGAACTGTTATTGCTACTTTCAGAAACCAGTAAAGTTATGAAAATGCATGATTTGTCTTGCTTTGTGTCTCCTGAGAAACTTTGAGTGACCTGTGTTGGACACAGCCCTATTTAAAAAGTAATATGAAGATGGTGAGGGAAGGAAGGAGAAGCAGCTAGCTCAGGATGGGCACGATGGTTTGATGGTGTATCATATTGGTTACTGGTTGCTGACTTCTGCTTGTTCCCGACTACGCTTTTTGGACTACTTCTTTGGATTACTCTGAGCATTGCTGCCGACCCTAGCTGTCCCTGACGCCGCCTTCTGAAATACCCCTTGGATCCCTGCCTTGGTTACTGACTCGGACCATTATTGGGTTGTCCTTGCTTCTCTCTGGCTCTTGACTTCGCCCTCTACTAACTGTGAGTTACTTATTTTGTTGTTCCCTGATTTAGGCTGTTTGCACTTTCTATTGTGGCTGCAGGATTGCAACCGTCCCTCCACCTGATACTGGGATAAGAAGACTACCGGTCAGGAAACCGGAGTGACGATTGGGGTCCCTGGCAGACCTAACAGTGGGAGATATAGCGCTCCGCACTCTAATTCCAGAATTGTCTCCATAGTGGGTGCTGGGACAGGAGTCACTGGCAGGATACTAATTATGACACTGTCCTTCCGTTTGTGGGGTCCTGAAATGGTAAGAAAACAACATTACCTGGCCAGCCACCCAGCAATCCTTCCTCTATGCTGTTCATCAGTGGGAAACCCCAGGGAACCAACGCCAATTTGCTGTCAGTCGTCGCAGGCAACCGGACCTTAACTAGATTCAACAACACTGGAATCACATTATTAAGATCAGAGGTGATAGAAGAAATTGACATCATCCCAGGGAAGTTTCTTACCCTCACCTGAGTTAAGGGGGCCCGTTCTGTCATACCCTGTGCATATGTGTTCATTGATTGGGGTGCAAGAAGTGGTATGAGGGAGGTGAGACTCTCTGAGGAGATCCCCACAGATGTGTTGTTGGCTGCTGATTTAGGGTACCTTATTTCATATTATGCACCCACTGAGGACACACCCACCGAACCCTCTGGACCTACCAAGGTACTGTGTACAGACGTTAGGTTAATATCTCTGCATCCTGTAGATGGACAGAGGGAGGGTGGATTGGAAGTACAGGGTTCTCCTTCTCCTAAGGAAGGAGAGGAGAACCCCTTACATGTGAAGGTAAAAAACTCTTGTTCAAATGATGTTGCAAATGTAGTGTTGAATGTGATGATAATGCAGTGCCAATATTAGTGGCCACTCGCATAGCTCCCAACTGTCCCTGATTTTGAGGGATTATCCCTGATTTGGAACAATGTCCCTCTGTCCCTCTTTCCACCTCATTTGTCCCTCATTTTGGTCTGATCTATATAGTTGTATATAGCACTATTTATCTTTCAAAAAGTGTTTCCCAGTGCTAAACCTTTCATCCAATTTCTAAAATTTGGCATCTATAAATGTCCAAAGACAACATTAAGGAATAGTAGTGGTAAAAAAAAAAGCACTTGTGGGTTTAACTAATCTTTTTTTTTTGTATAATTCTCCTTTAAGGGGGAGTGGAAGGGGGTGTGTCCTATGCCTGCATACTTTTGCTAAAAGATGTCCCTCATTCCTATCTCAAAAAGTTGGGGGGTATGCACTCGCAGTGCCATGAAAGCAACTGAGGTGCAGGCTCTGGTCATAGAATATCAGGAGGAGGCTTCTGGCCCCTCTCCTTTTTCTGACCCAGTGGACTCCACCTCTGTTGAGCCTCTGCAGCTGTCTTTGTTTGCCACAGGACAGCTGGCTGTGACTTGCAGTTCCGTTTTTGAGACAGCACTGCAGACAGACCAAACCTTAGTACAGGAGTCTAGCTGATCACCCTCCTGCAGAGAATGACAAATAAAAAGTTTACTGGGACAAAGGGAAACTGTACAGGGAGGGTCTGCTCACAGAGGGTCATGAGACTGACCTGGGTAGGAGACAGCTTGTTGTGAACAGTTAATTCAGGGAGCAGTTGCTGAAGGTGGCTCATGAAATTCCCTTAGCAGGGCACTTGGGGATCACTAAGACCAGGGTGTGATTGATACATAACTTTTACTGGCCGACCATGCTCACTGACATAGCTGACTACTGCCGGTCCTATGTTACCTGCCAGTGAGTTGGCAAGGCAGGAAGTGTACACAGGGCTTCACTACAACCTTTGCCTGTTATTGACTAACCTTTTAAGAGGGTGCCAGTAGATATTGTTGGGCCCGTAGCCATTCCTAGCAGTTCAGGTAAATGTTATATCCTGACAGTTGTTGACTATGCCACATGTTATCCAGAGGCTGTGACTCTCTCATCCCTCTAGGCAGACAAGGTTGCTGATGCTCTGCTGGGAATCTTCACAAACATGGGATTTCCGGCCGAGGTCATTAGCGCTCAAGGACCCCAGTTTGTGTCCAACTTGATGCAATCTCTCTGTCAGAAAATACAGATGATGCTTATTATGACCAGTCCTTACCATCCACAAACAGCTTGTGTTACGCCCCTTTGTGGAATCCCAGGGAAAGGACTGGGTACAATATCTGCCTCATCTGCTGTTTGCTTGCAGAAAGGTGCCCCAGGAATCCACAGGCTTTTTGCCATTTCAACTTCTGCACGGACGGAGGGTAAGAGGGCCCTTGGATCTAATCCATGAGACATTGGAGGGAAAAATTGCAGACCCAGAAGTCTCTGTGGTGGATTACGTCATAAAATTCAGAGACAAAATGGAGATGCTGGTGGGAATTGTGCGGGAAAACATGGCACAGGCCCAGACCAGGCAGAAACATTGGTTATGACTCTAATGCTAGAGAGCAGACATACAAATTGGTCAGCAGGTGTATGTTCTGCTTCCCCCTGCAGCAAAACAAACTCCAAGAAGCATGAGAAGGCCCATACACCATCACCCAGCATCTGAATTGCGTCATCTATTTGGTCAGGTTAGGAGATACAGAAGTCCCACAGTGCCTGGGCGTCCCGAGTACTCCTGTTCCCCAAAAAGGATTAGAAGACCAGGTTTTGTGTGGATTACAGGAAGCTGAATGCCATCACCACTGCAGATGCCTACCCCTGCCTAGGATTGATGAGTTGTTGGATAGGCTGGCAGCTGCCCGCTATAATGATCATGGATCTGAGCAGAGGATACTGGCAGATTCCTTTGGCCCCTGAGGCTCGGGAAAAGTTGCCTTTATCACCCACATTTGGATTGTTTGTTTGAATTTACGGTCATGCGCTTTGGGATGAAAAATGCCCCAGCTACCTTCCAGAGAGTCATGAATGACTTACTGGGAGGATTGAAAACCTCAGTAGCCTACCTGGATAACATCACTGTGTTCAGCCCTACCTGGTAGGAACACTTGGTGCACCTGTCACAGGTCCTGGACAAACCAACAGCAGCCAATCTGACCGTCAAACCTAGTAAGTGTCAGATAGGAATGACTGAAGTCCAGCACTTGGGACACCAGGTAGGAGGAAGCACCCTGAAACCCAAGACAAGGAAGGTTAAGGCCATCCTAATATGGCCTACCCCTCAAATCAAAAAGCAGGTTATGTCATTCTTGGGGGCAGCAGGTTATTATAGGAAATTTGTTTGTAACTACAGTGCCTGACTAAACCTCTGACTGACGTAACCAAAAAACAACTGCCCTAGGTGGTGTCTTAGACACCAGAACGTGAGAATGCATTTCAGGTCTTGAGGGAGGCACTGACCAGTGCCCCTGTGCTACAGGCTCCAGACTTTACCAGCCTTTGTCTACGGATTGGTTGCAGTCCTGGGCCAGGTGAATGATGCAGAAGAGGAGCACCCCATCCTCTACCTGAGTCGGAAGCTGCTTCCCAGGGAGGTAGCATATGCCATGATCGAAAATGAGTGTCTTGCAATCGTATGGGTTTTACAGAAGTTGCAAATATACCTTCACCATGATCACTGATCACAACCCACTGAGCGGGTTAAATTGCGTTGCTGGGGAGAATGGCAAACTACTTAGGTGGAGCTCAATTCTTTAGCAATATGATTTTGCAATCCAGCATAAGAAGGGAGGCATTCATGGCAATGCTGATTGGTTGTTACAACACACCAAACCAGCAGGAGTCTGTTGCGTCAGAAGGGAAATTGCATTTCTCTCTCACTGAACCACCTGAAGGGGAGGTGTAATGGTCGTGCGTACTGGGCACATGAATAGCTGCGTGTGTGGCAGCCATTTTGCTCAGGTCACAAAGCTTCCATGCCATTTTGTAATATGAAGAAGGTATAGCACAGTGATCTTTTCCTCTCTCTCCCCCTCCTTCCTCCTTTCAGTTCATACAATCCACAACCTCTTAGCTGTATACCAGACACCCCTTATCAGTCTGTTAATAGGACTAGCAGAATCTAACCCCCAATAAACATCTCAGGGCCCATAAAAGTGTCTGACTTAGCTACTTTATCGGTTATTGGGTAGCATTTTCAAAACAAACTCCCCTATGCTAGGTGGTACCAGAGTGGATTAGGCCTTCACACCCCTCCTATGAGAAATAGATATCCGAGACCTGTCATAGCTATATCCATTTCAAAGCTAATTTCATACTTGGCAATAATGGAGTATTTTTTAAGTACATACCCCATATACGAGTTCACATCGTAACATCTTCTTCAGTTGGATCAATTTTATAATGATTTTAGATAATTGATTCATTTACGGACAATTACGGACATTCACTGATTTTTGGGGATATTTTCATTTATCAACCAATTGACTTTCTAGTTTCTATCTCTCCTGGCTATATATATATTTTTTACATCTTCTCGATCTGTACCACTTTTATATGATTTTAGATAATTAATTTATTTATGGTTATTTACGGACATTTACCGATTTTTACCGACTTTTACGGACATTTACCGATTTTTACGGACATTCTTCATTTATTTTTTAATTTATATTTTTTATCAACTGAGTGACACCTTTTTATGCTACTTGTTTTAGGGCTTTTCCCCCATATTTTATCAATATTTATATTTGCCTTTACATATTTATAGACAGCGCCAATCCTACATTACTATTTCTACCCCTTGTTTCCTCCATTGGAAATTTATAGGAAGGCAGCAGTCTTGTTTCATCTTGTTTCATACATCCTAAGCGCAGGATTTTTCTATATATAAATAATGGAGTAGCCGACCGTACCCTGCAGATATTCAGAGATATTAACCACTTCCACACTGCCTACCGTATATTCACGGCGGCAGTGTGGATGCGTCCCGTGAATCACCGTAAATAAGCGTCAATTTGAGGGTGGACACTAGGGGGCGCGCGCGCGCCCGCCTTGCTCCTGAGGAGTGTGCCCGTGGCTCGGGCGGACCCAATGTCCGCCGGCGAGCCACGATGAGCGCCCACAGCAAAAGAACGGGGAACCGCCGATTTAAACACGGCGGTTCCCTGCTCTGTTAGTGGGGGTATGGGAGATCTACTGATCCCTGTCACTGGGATCAGTTAGATCTCTTATGCCCATAACAGCCCAACCCCCCCACAGTTAGAACACACCCAGGGAACACAGTTAACCTCTAGATCTCCCCCTGCAGGTTAACCCCTTCACTGCCAATGACATTTATACAGTAATCAGTGGATATTTAAATTTCTGATCGCTGTATAAATGTCATTGGTTCCAAAAAAGTGTCAAAATGGTCCGACATGTCCGCCCCAATATCGCAGTACCGCTAAAAATCGCAGATCGCCGCCATTACTAGTAAAAAAAAAAAAAAAAACAGAAATGAATTCTCATCATCCGTAAACGTGGCTACTTTTGCGCAAACTAATCAATAAACGCTGATTGCAATTTTTTAACCAAAAATATGAGGAAGAATATAAATCGGCCAAAACCGATGAAAAAAAATGTTTTTTTATATTTTTTTTTTGGATTTGTATTTTAGCAAAAAGTAAGAAAAACTGTTTTTTTTTTGCAAAATTGTCGCTCTTCTTTTGTTTTAGCGGTGATCAGAAATGACGCAGAGGCGATCAAATACCAAGAAAGCTCTATTTGTGGGGACAAAAAGGACACAAATTTTGTTTGGGTACAAAGTCGCAGGACCGCGCAATTGTCAGGTAAAGTGACCCAGTGCTGAATCGCAAAAAGTGCTCTGGTCCTAACCTGGGAAATCCTTCCGGGGCTAAAGTGGTTAATACTTTTAGAAAACTGTATCTGGGACTTGGTCATAAAAGTGGTGACATCCCAGCAACCACCCCTTAGACCGAATGATTGGTCAGATGGTCTCTGTCAACACCCCCCTTGATGTGAAGAAAAGTGAATTGCAACCATATTGGGACATCATTCGTTTTAACATTAAACCAAGGAACACCTAATAATACTTGTGAGAGCCAATGTACCATTTTTGCTTATGCACTGAACTTCCTGAAACCAGGATTTACAAATATTCTTCATTTTCAACTCCTTTTTATTTCTCTGTTGCTTTATTCTCTCTTTGTTTCCCTATAACACCCTTTTCTGTAAATATTTTATTTACACCATTTTTTACCTTTCTCTTATTAAACCATATTTAATGTTTTTAACTGTCTCTATTGCCCTAACATAAACTCAAAGGGTCCCTGTCTCTAGAAGAGTGCTACTGTAAGTATACATTTCTGAATATACCTGTCTGTGGGAACAGTGTGTGTACAGATGTTTATTTTTAAATCATAATTATCATTGCTGATATTGTGAAGCTTGATAGGCCCAAAGCTATCTGTTGGCAATTTAAAGGATTAACTGCTTAGTTAACTTAACCCAGTGACAATCACTCTCAGGCTGCTGGCAGCTAGATTGTGGTCCAGCAAGCTGTAGAATCTTTGTGCAAGGTGAGGCTGAGAGTGGCACTGATGCATATGTGACAGCGTGGTGTGAGATTGACCAGTCCGGTTGGTGAACAGGGCAGTGGTCTGTCATCCACATTCGTCAGAGGGGTCTTGTAATGAGGGGGAGGGGGAATCTGTGTAATAATGGGGGAGTAGGGTCTTGTGTAATGATGAGGGTAGTATGTGTCATGATGGGGGGGGGGGGCAAAATTGCATGGGGAGGCAAGAAAATGTTTGCCCAGGGCCCAATTAATATTAAAGATGGGCCCTGCTGCTATGTATTTTGGGGGAACTTTGAAGGGGGTCTTTGTGCTTTTTTTTTTTTTTTTTTAAGAAGCCGGCAAATTAATGTAATTTTGCTAGCATCTTACTCTGTATAATTTTTTTCTTTGTAAATGTCACTTTTGCTGTACCATATTTTACAGCATATGAGTCTGGTATAGATTTATGCAAAACAAAAAAAGAGTGTGTAGTCCCCTTAAAAATCTATACCAGGCCCTTAATCCAAGCATTCATCCTGGAAGGCTAGGAACAGAGGGGGGTGAGTGCATTCCCCCCTTCCTTAAACCATACCAGGCCATATGTCCTCAAAATCCTCTAGGATGCCTTGCCAAGGGGAGAAACATAGTAGACTGTTGATTAGGGATGGGCCGAACACCCCCTGGTTCGGTTCGCACCAGACCTTTCGAATAGGCAAAAAATTTGTGTGAACACGTGAACCATATGGGACGCCTATTATGAACCCTATTATGAAAAATCAAACTACTCAATTTAAAGGCTTATATGCTAGTTATTGCCATAAAAAGTGTATGGGGACCTGGATCCTGCCATAGGGGACATGTATCAATGCAAAAAAAAGTTTTTAAATCACCTGTTTTTTCAGGAGCAGTGATTCTAATAATGATTAAAGTGAAAAAATAATAATGAAATATTCCTTTAAATATCGTGCCTGGGGGGTCCCCTTAGTATGCCTGTAAAGTGGCACATCTGTGTGATTTTTAACATTTGCATAGGAAAAATTGTCATTTAAAATTGCTTGCGGCTGTAATGTATTGCCGGTTCCCAGCAATATACAGTAGACAAAAATCACTGAAAAAAATTACGTGGGGGTCCCCCCTAAAGTCCATACCAGACACTTTATCCGAGCACGCACGCAGCCTGGCAGGGTAGGGGGGATGAGCGAGCGTCCCCCCCCCCTCCGAACCATACCAGGCCACATGCACCCCCCAAAGCACCTTGTCCCCATGTTGATGGGGAGAAGGGCCTCATCCCTACAATCCTGACGGAAAAAAGAAAAAAAAATTGTTCCCTGTAATCCATTGTCAATCACTGCGCCGACGACCCGAAGGAAAAAAAAGCAAAAACAAAACCGCTCCTCCCTAATGGGAGGGCTCCCGCCGACTGTTGTCGTTTGCGGTTTGACAGCCCTTATAAAGGCTAGGGTGGGGCCACCCACTGATGTAAGAAGGGGCGGGGTCATGTGACACCACATGATGTCAGAAGGGGGCAGGGTCATTTGCTTATGTCAGTGGGTGGCCCTGTCCTAGCTTTTATAAGAGCTGTCAAACCACAATAGACAGCAGACGTCGGGAGCCCTCCCATTAGGGATGAGCTGTTTCGTTTTTGTTTTGTTTTTTTTCTTCGGGTCATCGGCACCGTGATTGGTGATGGATTATAATAGGGGACACTTTTTTTTCCTTTTTTAATAAAGGACTTGTCTCTAATTGTCTCCTGTGGTTTTTTTCTTTTTGTTCACTTTTTTGGTGAATTAGTAGGGGTACAATGTACCCCATACTCATTCACATGGGGGGGCGGGATCTGGGGGCCCCCTTATTAAAGGGGGCTTCCAGATTCCGATAAGCCACCCGCCCACATACCCCCACAACCATCGGCAAGGGTTGTGGGGATGAGGCCCTTCTCCCCAGTGAATACCCAATCATACACAAGGAAAATAAAAAACAGCATTTTTTTGCTTGCACATGATTGGATGATGGAAGTCACCAAAGCTTCCCATTGTTACCAAGCACTGGAGTCTGCAACTGCCCTTGCACAGTCTATTTGCCTTTAGTAAATCAACCCCAACGTGTTTTTTTTTTTTTTTTGGTTGAACTTGATGAATGTGTTTTGACTAACTATGATAACTGAAAGAATAATGGCTCAATGGTCATGAATTTAAAATAAACCCATACCAATGAAAATGAAAAAATAATTGTATGCAGTATTTGCTTTAAAAAGGAACAGGCTGATCTTTAGCTTTGATTAATCATGTGTTTTCAATTTAAAATCTATTCTAAAACAATGCGTGTGACCAAATATGGAAGATGTATTGTCACAGTGTGGAACACTGTGTATCTGGATAGTTTACTTCAGATCTTCATCATTCTCTAGTGGTTAACTATTTGAAAAAAAAAAAGGTTTTATCAACTAAGGAGGTGTGCAAACCAGATTTTTACAAACCACAGCTGAAACTTGTATGTAATAAATACAAATATATTCTAATTCCCCATAAATGCGTGGAAATGATTATGTATTGTACGCTGACATTTGAGGGTCTTGTTTTGAGTGATACATCCATATTCTGATGAATAGCAGGGGGGCTTTTCTGGAATAATGGTAAGAAATAATCTCTTTCATATTTTCCTCTCCCTGTGCATGCACATGTCACTGAATGTCCATTGACAACTTCATACATTGTCCTAGTCTATTAAAGAATTCACTTTTACAGTTGTGAAGGAATGTAGTGAACATAATAATAATCAGAAAATGCCTATTTTCTTACGTATATACATGTTTCTATGCAACTCCTTACTCATTATATAGTATACAGCTGAGCTTTGCTTCAGAATTAAGATGAAGCCTGCATCCTGGTGACTACGCCCTGGAGGTATGATGAAGTAAAGAGAGAAAAAGTGACAACCAAGCTTCAAGCATCAAGTTTCTGCATTCTTCCTGCTCTTCAGCCAATCAAGATGTGCCTTTAACTATGACTACATTTGCATAGTAGTGACGTATACTCTATTGTTCTTTGTGTATAAAAGGTTGGGCATCGCCCTGCAATAAACAGAGATGAGAAAGTGATTGAATTGAGCAGACTTCAGTGTGATTACTCCCAGCGTGCACGCACATCCACACTTCATAATTAGGAGCAGCAGCAGACATCCAACCTGAACCCGATTGCGGTTCTGATCCATTACACAGTTAGGGCATTTATTAGTCATGATTATGTTCTCTGAAAACAAACAAAAAGCTACCTATACTATGTACAATTAATAAATAA
Organism: Glandirana rugosa; assembly: GCA_018402905.1. NCBI lineage: Eukaryota > Metazoa > Chordata > Amphibia > Anura > Ranidae > Glandirana > Glandirana rugosa. The sequence continues at coordinate 433,422 of BLSH010000129.1, forward strand.
AATAAACTGGCAATGGCAAAGATTTGGAAATGCGGGAGAGTGTTGTATGTATACAGCAGGGCTCATTTTACCATTAGGCACAATATGGCAGATTTTCCTTGTATAGTTATTGGCCTCACATATTTTTAAACCTTTAGTAGTAGACAAAGTTACCATCTCTTAGGGAATAGTCTTATGGTGCCACATCCCCAATATTCTAGAAACACTGTTTTAAGAATCACCTTCCAATACGGGGACTTTTGAGGCACCATACCAAATAGACAACTGAAGTAGATAAAACAGTATATTTATTAAATTTCATTAAAATAAATGGCTGACTATAGCCTTAGTCACCTTGTAAAATTTGAAGAGTATGGTTATTGTAAGATAACTACTGCGACACATTGGGCACATGCACGTGTGCATGCGCATACTATGGCTGATAGAATTGTGCACAGGTGAACAAATATTCAAAGGAGTGCCAACGCACATCCACAAAATAACCCATGCACTCGCGGGAGCACGTCCACTGCTTCCATTTGTGCCAGACGGATTATTTAAAGGGTGCTCTGACTCCTGCTCAGCACTGACTGGCCTTCAGCTGTTTCCTTGTGCTCTGTTTGAATCCTGCTTGATATCCATTCCTGACCTGGCTTACCACAGACCTGATCTTGGATTTTATTTATGCTTCTGATCATCGGTTTCTGACTTTGGCTTACTTCCAACCTTGCTCCGGTCTGATGCCTTGGTACCTGGCTGCCCGCTCACTGCAGATTCTGGCTATCCTTCTGCCTGCACTGGCTGCACCTCTTTCCAGCTCCAGTGCGCACAGTGTGCTCTTGTCTCAACACTGCGGGGAGCTCTGGCAAGCCACATATCTTGAACCTGCAAGCCCGGTGGTGTGCCCCTTTAACCTTATCTGATTTACCCAGCATCATCGCAGTTCCTGACGTGATGTTCTGCCTGAATCACTAAGTCTACAACTCCTGTCAAAAGCTCTGTAATCAACATCTACAGGCATTCATGTTCCTCCTGTCCCTTGGCCCCATCTGTTTCACTCTCAGTGGGGCCTGGGCTGGAGATACAAGAGAGACTGACCTCGTCATTTCAGTCTCCTACCAGGTATGTGACAGTTATACATCAAATATTACAAAATATATCCATAGTGTAGCGCCTCCATAGTGAATAGGTGCTTTTATGATAGATTTTTGCTAGGAGAGGCAAATTTAGTCAGGCCTGACTGTTGTGCAGGCCTGAGTGTTTTGATCTGGGCAGGGGAGGGGTCCAGGGAGAGCTGGAGACTGCAGGAAGGAACACCCCCTTGGTTACTCCTCCCCTTTGGGTCCAAAAGGTTCTGAAAAAAGGGATGGAATAGGAGGTGGGACTTTCTGAGGTATGTTAAGGAGCCCTGACCAATCCCCAACCTGGATTGGCAGGGGGCAGGCCTCCTTAAATACTGTGGTCTGCCCAGCTGGGGGGGAGGAGAGTGTCGGATGGAAGAGTGGAGATGTAGCAGAGGTTGCTGAGGCCTCACCTGGGAGCCCCCAGTCTGGGGAGGTGACCTTGAGGCCTGGTGGGTCGGGTGCAGCCAGGAATGGAGAGAGATCCTGGAGCAGCACAAGGGAGCAGGATAGCAACAGAGAGGCTACAGGAAAGGCTCTTTGAAGGATCCACCGAAGTTGGTGAGTGACAGTCCCTGGGAGCTGAAGAAGAGGACTGGAGCAGGCTGGCAGGAGAAAGAGGACAGTCTGTGGAAGGTAAAGGAGTCAGTCAGGGGAGCGGTGTCACTGGACAGTGAGGTAGACCAGAGTGGCCTGGAAGAGGATGAGCTGGGAACAGTAGTCCATCAAGACCCGGCTAGGACATTTGTACTCAGCTACACTTTGAGGGCCCGTGGCCCTTGCCTGTAACGGGCGGTCCGGAGGTCCTGCTGACAAAGAAGTGCAAGCCAGCTCCATGTGCTAGCTAGGGTGGAGGAAGATATAATGGAGGCTTGAAAAATTTCCCTTCAGGCCTAACAGTGAAGAAGCAAGTGTTGTGCAGGAGAGAAGTAAAGGACTGTAATGGTCAGCAAGTGTCAGTGCTGGAGGAAGAAGGAATGTAACGGTCAGCAAGTGTCAGTGCTGGAGGAAGAAGGAGTGTATATACGGTGGTGTATATAGCATGGTCCTGTATCTTTGACCTTTGGGCATTCCACAGTCATCCCTACCTTATCCAAGTTTATTCCCTCAATAAAACAAAAAAGTACCGGTCTGTTCAGTGACTCCGGATGCGAGGAAAAGTGTGTGATTGAGGGCAGAGTGACCGGTGAACCACATCTACCAGCCACCCCTAAGGGGCCATTGGCTACAATGTATTAAAATTAATACAAACATGTGAGCATTAATATATCAGTCTGGTAATAGCCGTCAACCTGTTTCCCAGTCCTCAGCTGCTTCATCAAGGGCAGCACGGAAATATCACAACATCTAACATAGATATCAAGTAAAAAACAAACAAATAAATAGTGAGTGAATTAGCTCTCCCTGGCAATAGATAGAATACAAAATTAGATGCATAAATAAAAAGTCCATTTAGTCCAGGTAAGGCTGGAACACAATTGAATGAAAGGAAGAAAATGGCCAGATGGATAATTCCACAGGTGAGAAATCAAGGGGACACACAATTTCCCGGCAGCTCCTAAATTGGGTATGGGATTCCCTCAAAAAAAAAAATGGGGAAAGGAGAAAGAAATGAGAAAGAACGCCAGGTCATTGTATGTAAAAACAGCAACACTTTAATTCATATCCACTTACATAAAAGCTTCTTGCATGCTGTGTACAGAGGTAGTGTGGTATACAGGTCAGAACAGCAGGAGTCAGGGTGGAGTGGAGGACAGCCTCTGAGACAAGCCTGAACCCACTGCTAAGGAAACACCAGAGACTGGTGGCATCTACAGGCTCTCACATGCCGCTGTCAGGATGTTAAGAATCGGCAGACAGTCTGGGGAGGGGCGTGTTGCAACGCATTTCCGAGGCCCCACCTTCTTCATCAGGCTGACATGCCCCCATGACGGTGGAGATTTTGAGCTGTCAAGCTAGTACTGCCAGAGCCAATCAAGAAAGGGCCAGGCTGGATGGGCTGCCCGGTCTGAGTTCAAGCTGGGAACCTAGATATCAGGAAGTGATCCACTAATATAGTGTATGGGTGGCATGAAACAAATCTAAGAAGACTATAGCAGAATAAAGGGGGCAATGGTAAATACGTGCGTTTACCTCAAACTCATGCATAAATGCCCCCAAAAAGGCGGGAGCGACATCTAATGGCAATGCTGTGGTGTTGCAAGTAAAACTGTTCCTGAAACAAAAATAAATTGTTAATACCCTTTTGTGGGGGCATTTTTGCATGATTTTGAGGTAAAGTACATATTTTCCAATGATCTTCATGTCAAGCATAGCAGCACCTATTTGCGCTATATAGACAACGTGTTTGCCCTCTAGCAGGGTGACATTGGATTCGTATATACATTTCATGAGCTGAAGAATGTATGATTAACTTTAAAGTGATTGTAAAGTCTTGTTTTTTTCTATAAAAATAACAAACATGTTATACTTACCTGCCTTGTGCAGTGGATTTGCACAAAGCTGCCCAGATCCTCCTCTTCTCGGGTCCTCTCTTCTGTGCTCCTGGCCCCTCCCCCCTGTCGAGTGCCCCCACAGCAAGCATCTTGCTATGGGGGGTCCCGAGCTGAGTCACAGCTTCCTGTGTCCATTCAGACACGGAGCCGCGTCCCGGTCCCGGCCCTCTCTCTCTCCTGATTGGCTAACTGACTTTGATTGACAGCAGCGGGAGCCAATGGCACCGCTGCTTTGTCTCAGCCAATCAGGAGGGAGAGTCTCAGATGGCCGAGACACTCATGGACATCACTGGACAGAGATGTGGCTCAGGTAAGTATTAGGCCGAGGGGGGCTGCTGCACACAGAAGGCTTTTTATCTCAATGCATAGAATGCATTTAGATAAAAAAAACCTTCTGACTTTACAACCCCTTTAATTTGACGGTGGACACATTCCTGAATACTTTAGTATAAATGAATCAACACTGTTTAAAAACTGGCCTCTATAACTAGAAGCATTTGCCAAGGAAGGATGCAGAATAGTTCTTTAAATAGGAACAGAAGATGTTTAGCTGAATGTAAGATATGTATGCAGAATTGAAAAACAGAAATTACTTTACCAATGCTGATCGATTTTACTGAACATATGATTTGTTCATAAGACCATGTAGTGTTTTGAATAGGGCTATAAAATGTACCTTTAATTGCTTTAGAAGCCTATAGAGGCTTAAGATTTGAAATAAAAGCATGACAGTACTAAATGTTTTCTACTTGACTGTGTGAGTCAATGGTTGATCCTCTTGTAAATTTTACATTTGTCCATATCTCTGACTGGGAAGCCATCACTCCTGACCACACTTTTATATCCAAGGTTCTGAGGTGAGCAGAATTTCATAATTCCTCTCTACAATGCGCTCTCCAATTTAATGCTTCTGCCAGCACATATTTGAGTCTCTATAGGAATATATGAAGAATACAATCCAGAAACAAGAATAGAAACTTTTATCTTGGATGTCAGAGAAACTGAGGTGTTCGTTTGACATGTAACACCCAAGGTAGAAGGATATTACCTTGCTGGGTGCATGGACATCAGTAAAGATCTTCTGGGCAATCAAACCCAGCTCCACTTCACCCCCCCCCCCAAAAAAAAATTGTGTGAAGTCCACTTGTCAATGTCATGGGTAATATATGGAATGTGTTTGCTAGGAAACTTCCTATGCTTTGTGACTGAAACAAATGACACACCTACCCACCCTTATACAAACACACATCATGCTATCTACATTTTACAAATTTCTTCTACATTTCTACGATGTTACCAGGTTTCAGCCTATTGACTTTGAATTCATCCTGCTTCTTTTTGTTTCTCGAGTTTTTATAATTTACACAACTGAAATATCAGAATAACTGGCTTGGGTCACTGAGTGTAACTTCTTGAACTTCTCAAACTATGCCCAGTCTTGCTCAAATGATCAAACAAAAACTGCAAGGTCATTAGCAAATGTTCTCCATTTACAACAAAATTACTAAACATTGAGAGCCACCATGCCATAAAAAGTCATATAAACGTGTAGATGTTTTACAACGCTGTACCTATGCTGTTTAATAATGAATGAATTCTTAACTAGCAGAGAATAATGGTCACACGCTTAGCAAGAGTTCACGGTTAAACATATAGTTACTCAAAAAATTTTATAAGACAGTCCTAATTATGAATTTGTCTAGTAGTGTTACTAAACCCACAACAGTAAAATTAGTCTGTATATGCAGCATAGCATGCTTGTTATACTCACTGTCAAACTTAAGGGGTTAATCCTCCACATTGTGTAAAAAGGCTGTTTTATCCTGTATGCCATAAATCCTCCCCTCTGTTTGCAGCGCCCCCCCATACTCACCTGAGCTCAATCCGACTATGTGCACAAGAGCTAAGCTTATCCATAGTCTCTCATTCCTCATTCGCTGATAAAGCAGCGGGAGCCACTGTCAGTCACAGCAGGTAAGCCAATGAGGAGCGAGGGGATGGGGTCTGCTTCATGGTGTTTGACCAGATCCGGAAATCCGATCCCGCCATGTGGTTTGTGAAAACCGCTCTATTTGTTCTGGCTTTCCTTCCTCCCCAAAGATAGTGTAAGAAACAGGCTCTCAAATTTTTCAGGAAGCCCTGAGGCATCGACACTGATAGTGTCTGTAAGAGATATAAGAAACGTGGTAGAATGTTAATTTTCAGGACACTGCTACAATAGAACCAGATGAAAGCCATTTTGTTCCAATTTTGGAGGTGGGCTTTTATCCCCTTAGCTAATGGGTTAAAGTTTAGTTCAAATATACATTTTAGATTGGCCAGGATCAGGGTGCTTAGATATTTAATTAGTAGGAGACCACTTGAAGGAAACTTGTCATTGCAAGCGCTGAAGGAGATGTTGAGGAAGCGTGATATTACGGCCTCCGATTCCGAGATGTTTATTTTGTCATTAGACAGGGCTCCATATGTCTCCAGTTCACATAATAGGACTGGTAGGGTAGTGTAGGGGGGTAAAAAGTAAGAGAATTAAGTCACCCGCATATGCTGCGACTTTACGAGTAAGTTTAGTGGTATTGAGGCCCATGATCTCAAGATTCTTTCTAATACTGTACAGAAATGGTTCTAGCAACAATATAAAAATTAAAGGGGACAGGAGGCGGCCTTGTGTTGCTAATAGAGAAAAGTGTAGAGACTGCTTCATTGACTCACACAGCAGCAGTTGGTTGGGATCACAGGGCCCTAATCCATGTTAATATTTTGGACCCTAAACCCATATGAGTCAGTGTGGCCATAATGAAGTTTCATCTCACCCTATCGAACGCTTTTTCTGCATCAGTGGATAAAAGTAAAAATGGTATTTTTTTTCTCTTGGACAGAGTAGATGGTGTTTAGTACCCATCGAGTGTTGTCCTTCACATCTCTTTCGAGGACAAAACTTGATTTATCTGGATGTACAAGGAGTGTGATAAGTGGTAGGAAATGGCTGGGTAGGATTCTAGTAAAGATTTTAAGGTCCACATTCAATAAGGATATGGGCCTGTAACACTGACACAGCTGGGGATCTTTACCCTTCTTGGGTATAACTGTGATAGTTTTTTGGTAGGTATCACTCAGAATAACATTGCCTTTCAGGATAGAATTGTAGGCTTCACAAATATTGGCCCCAAGAAAGTTTTATAGTAAGGAAGATTGAAGCCACCCGGAGCTTTGCCAGCTTTTATAGTCTTAAGTAGAGTTGAGCGAACACCTGGACGTTCAGTCCGAACGAACTCTGGAAAAAAGTCCGGGTTCGGTACCGAACGTTGCCCAAACATTATCCCGGACCCCGAACCCCATTGAAGTCAATGGGGACCCGAACTTTTAGGCACAAAAATGGCTGTAACAAAGTCCTGGCAAGTGCTAGAGGGCTGCAAAAGGAAGTAAAATGGGGGTAAGAGTAGGGCAAGTGCCCTACAAAAAATGGGGATAGGGAAAATAAATTAAAATCAAATAAAAAAAATGGTAAGGGGGGTGGATGTGGAGTAGGAGCCTAGAGGTTGACTAGGCCGTGACCATGGCAGTGTAGGTGGAAGTGGCGGTGGAGGAGGAGGTAGCCAACACTTTTTTTTTTTTGTTTGTTTATAATTGGGGTAGCCCCCAAAATATTGAGGCCTATTCAAAAAAACAAATATACGAATGGCTGTGTGAGTCCAGTTTAAATGTTTATTCTGCACAAGGTACAGACAAGTCTTGTGGGATCCATGCTTGGCTCATTTTAATAAAGGTTAGCTTGTCCACGTTGGCTGTGGACAAACGGCTGCGCTTGTCTGTGATAATGCCTCCTGCCGTGCTAAACACACGTTCAGACAATACACTGGCTGCAGGGCAGGCCAGCACCTCCAAGGCAAAAAAGGCAAGCTCAGGCCATGTGGCCAATTTGGAGACCCAGAAGTTGAATGGGGCAGACCCATCAGTCAGTATGTGTAGGCATGTGCACACATACTCTTGCACCATGTTGCTGAAATGCTGCCTCCTGCTAAGACGTTGTCTATCGGCTGGTGGTGCTGTTTGTTGTGGCGGGCTGCTGACAAAGCTTTGCCACATTTCGGCCATGCTAACCCTGCCTTCTGAGGTGCTGGCGGTGGCACAGCTGCGTTGGTGGCCTCTTCCTCCTTCTCCTCCTCCTCTGCCTTTGCCTTGTGCTTCCACTGAGCCCCCGGTGTCATTTGGGAATGCCCTCAGCAGCGCCTCTACCAGTGTGCGCTTGTAGTCGCTCCAGTGAGGGAATTAAGGATGGCATGTTGTCCTTGTAACGGGGATCCAGCAGGGTGGCCTTTCAGTAATCAGAAGAAGTTACAATGTGGGCAACTCGGCTGTTGTTGCGCAGGCATACTGGGAGGTATATCATCTGTGTCCTCCGTATCCCCCCAGCCACGCTCCAGTGATGCCCACGAGCTGCGTTGGGTGCCACCCTGCTGCAATTCCTCATCTTCCTCGTCCTCCTCGTCCTCCAGAACTGTGCCCTGGCTTGAATATTTTTGACCTGACCTATGCTGGTGCAGGAACCCACCCTCCGAGCCACTTGCGAATGACTGGCCTGATAACTATGGAAATGACCCCTCTTCCTCCTCCTCCTCCTCATCCTCCTGTGTCACATCCTCTTCCATCATGGCCCGAAGTGTTTTTTCAAGGAGACATAGAAGTGGTATAGTAACGCTGAGAACATCGTCATCGGCACTGGCCATGTTAGTGGAGTACTCAAAACACCGCAATACGGTACACAGGTCTCGCATGGAGGCCCACTCATTGGTGGTGAAGTGTTGCTGTTCGGCAGAGTGACTGACCCGTGCATGCTGCAGCTAAAACTCCACTATTGCCTGCTGCTGCTCGCACAGTCTCTCCAGCACATGCGCCAGGCAAGGGATGTGCGTCAAACCGGCTCGGCCCAGAGCCTCTACGAGATTTTGGCCATTGTCGCACACCACCAGGCTGGGCTTGAGGCTCAGTGGCAACAACCACTCATTGGTCTGTTGTTCAATGCCCGTCCACAGCTCCTGCGCAGTGTGGGGTTTATCCCCCAAACATATCAGTTTTAAAACAGCCTGCTGTCGTTTCCCCCTGGATGTGCTGATGTTGGTGGTGAAGGTGTTACGCTGAGCGGATGAGTGGGTGGTCGAGAAGGAGGAAGCGCAGTAGGAGGAGGAGGCAACAGGAGGCAAAGAGAAATGCCCTGCAATCCTCGGTGGTGGAAGGACATGCGCCAAATGGCTAGCCGGCTCAGGCCCACCCGCCATTACATTTGCCCAGTGTGCAGTTAGCGAGATATAGCGTCCCTGCCGATGCTTACTGGTCCATGTATCAGGGGTTATGTGGACCTTGCCACAGATGGCGTTGCGCAGTGCACACTTGATCTTGTCCCCGACTTGTTTGTGCAGGGAAGGGATGGCTTGCCTGGAAAAGTAGTGGCGGCTGGGAACCACGTACTGTGGGAAAGCCACCGCCATCAGGTTTTTGAAACTGTCCGTGTCCACCAGACGGAATGACAGCATTTCAAAGACCAGGAGTTTTGAAATGCTGGCATTCAGGACCAGGGATCGCGGGTGGGTAGGGGGTACTTCCTCTTTCTCTCCAGTGTTTGGGAGATGGACAGCTGTAAGCTTCCATGGGACCATTTGGAAATGCTTGAGGACGGTGGCGGACATGGTGGCGTTGCTGTCATATCGTCTGTTTGCTGGGTGGCAGGTGACAATGTCACTGTAGAGGTGGAGGAAGAGGCCGAGGCAGCAGCAGAAGAGGAAGCAGGAGGAGGCCGAGACCTTTCTTGGATTTTGAGGTAATTATTCCAATGCAGCTTGTGCCTTGAATTTAGATGCCTGGTCATGGGGGTTGTGCTCAGGTTGAGAACATTTATGCCCCGGCTCAGGCTATCATTGCACAGCTTGTAAACCACTCGTGTCTTGTCGTCAGCACATTGTCTGAAGAACTGCCATGCAGGGGAACGCCTTTGAGCTGCCTTTGGTGTGCTAGGTCCCTGGGTGTGGTGGGTAGTAGCAGGCATACTGTCTAGGGGACGCTCGTTCCGCTTTTGCAACCTGCTTCCTCTTTTGCTGTGCTGGCGCCTCTGTGCGACCACCACCTCTTCCTCCAAACTCCACACGTCACTCGCATTAAAGGTTTACCAGGGTACCTTCGAATGTCG
>BLSH010000129.1:444061-454349 GCA_018402905.1 Glandirana rugosa
TATAGGAGTAGGCAATGATTTTTGAACAATAATCTGTCCCTCTAAGCAGAAGCCTCTACCTAGTGCAGTCAGATCGCTCAAAGCAGCAGTATGTGAAATCTCAAATTACTCCCACAATCTGATCGTTGTGTACGATCCCACAATCTGATCGTTGTGCACGATCGTAGCGATCGTTGTGTTATGCAGAGTTTGATCTGCAATCTGCAATCTGTCACTCAAAGCAGCAGTATGTGAAATCTCAAATTTCTGCAATCTGTCCCTCAGAGCAACAGCAGTAGTAATCTCAGGATGCAGGATCAGATGTTAAAATGTCTGCAATCTCTCCCTCACAAAAATGCCGGCAGCTTCCTCTCCCTACACTAACCCAAGAGCATGTGACATGCAGCACTGTGACTCCAGCTTATAAAGAGGCTGGGTCACATGATGCACTGGCCAATCACAGCCATGCCATTAGTAGGCATGGCTGTGATGGCTTCTAAGGGCAAACCAGTGAAACGCTTGTTGATTGGCTGCCCTTCAGCTATTCAACATGCGTGATCAACTACCAGTACCCAGAACCCGAACCCGAACGTTTTTTGAAATGTCCGTGTTCGAGTCCGGGTCCCGGACAACCGAAAGTTCGGTACGGACCCGAACGTTACAGTCCGGGTTCACTCAACACTAGTCTTAAGGGCTAAAGTGAATTCCTCAACAGAGAGGGGGCATTCCAGGTCTTGAACTACACCCTCAGAAAGGCGAGGCATCCTAGGGATTTGTAGATAATGACTAATGTCAGATTCCATGGATGGAGGCCCTGCATTGTCAGAGGGTGGTAGACTGTACAATTCAGAATAAGAGGACCTAAAAGATGGCTGCTATGGATGGCGAGTCCTTGACCACTACGCCGGCTCCAGTTTTGATTTGAGGCATACAATTCCTGGTGCGCAATTCACGAAGAGCTCTTGCCAGTAATTTTCCTGGCTTGTTGCCATATTCACAGAAGGAGCATCTATACCTAATTAGCTTCGCCTTAATCCTATCCGTGAGAAGCTCATTGAGCGTGTTTGAAGCGTGTTTCAAGGAGCATAGTACACAGTAAAATTTTCAGTTGCATAAAATTATATTCCAAATGTGTATTTGATTTGCTAACAGTTGATGGAGATAAATCAACTCTCCTTTTCGGAAATAGTGAGATGAAAAATCAAAGGATAAGGGTATAGAATTTTTTTTATTGGTTTCTATATAAATTAATACAATTCTAACAGTTTATACAGTCCTCAGATGTGAAAGTTCTTGTAATGTGCTAAAAAAACTTTTCATCGGAAAGTAGAACTTTCATGGTCACAAACAATCGTTCCTTTAAATACAATACAACACAATATGTATGATATAGTAATGTATGGAAGAATAATGCATGTATATTTTGTGTAAATGTAGTATATTCTGCAAACTGTATTTGAAGGCTTCATTCGTAAATACACTAAAACAAGATAATTGCAAAGAATTTTCATCATTGCTTTTTTGTCCATCAAACCCCTGTCATTTTTTTAATCAAAGCTGTTCCTTATTTAACCCCCTATTAACTTTTAGTTAATTCTAATTATTTTCAACTCCTGACTCCCCCTTTTCCCCTTTTTGTTGATTTATTTTATCATTTGCAAACTTTCTTGTTTTATTCATATTGTTTGCATGCTTTTGTAGTGTCACATAAAAAAAAAGCTTTTTTCATTTGTACATATTTTTGTAATGCTTCGTATCAGAAACAGAATTTTAGTGCCTTCATAAACAGGACAAATTGCAGATGAAAGTATCCATTTTTACAATAGAAGACTGAAGAGTATAAAGTTACCAAATTGATGGTATTCTATTGATTGCAGTGTTTTAATTTTTCAATTTTTACTGTATATTTGACATACAAATACCATACAATTCAGTGTTAACATTTTGTTTTAAAAAATCAGGCTTTCTGTTAATTTATATTCATAGCTTTTGCAATCTGTTGTTCTCATTCACAGCTTCACTCTGTAGTAACATGCAGTACAACATTTTACTGACAACCCATGGTAAAACATGGATCTTGGTGCGTTGTTGTTCCATTAATTCTCAATGAATTCACTAAAAGCAACAGTAATGTATCTGCACTGCAGCACACCACAACACACATGCAGTGCAGTATGGTTTGTTGCTTTAGAAAAAAAACATTTTTTTTGTGCTCTGTCAGCACATTCAAAATGAAGACATTACATTAACACTAGAGTTGAGGGAACCCTAACTATAAAGTTCGGGTCCATACCGAACTTTGGGGTGTCCGTGACCCGGACCTGAACCCGGACATTTGAAAAAAAGTTTGGGTTCTGGGTTTGGGTATTTGATCACGCATGTTGAATAGCTGCAGGGCAGCCAATCAACAAGCGTTTCACTGGTTTGCCCTTAGAAGCCATCACAGCCATGCCTACTAATGGCATGGCTGTGATTGGCCAGTGCATCATGTGACCCAGCCTCTGTATAAGCTGGAGTCATGTAGTGCTGCATGTCACATGCTCTCAGGCTAGTCTAGGGAAAGGATGCTGCCGGCGCTGTGAGGGACAGATTGCAAATATTAATAACATCTCATCCTGCATTACAGAACAATCTGATTCTGGACTAGGTAGCGATTACTACTACTGCTTTGAGGGACAGATTTCAGATTTCATCCTGCATTACAGAATGATCTGATTCTGGACTAGGTAGAGTCTACTGCTTTGAGGGACAGATTGCAGATCTCATTTTGCATTACAGAATGATCTTATTCTGAACTAGGTAGAGTCTCCTGCTTTGAGGGACAGATTATTGTTCTAAAATCATCTCCTAGTTCTATAGGGTCAGGTTCCTGCTGTTGCTGTAAGGGACAGATTATTGTTCTAAAATCATCACCTACTCCTATAGGGTCAGGTTCCTGCTGTTACTGTAAGGGACAGATTATTGTTCTAAAATCATCACCTACTGCTATAGGGTAAGGTTCCTGCTGTTGCTGTAAGGGACAGATTATTGTTCTAAAATCATCACCTACTCCTATAGGGTCAGGTTCCTGCTGTTGCTGTAAGGGACAGATTATTGTTCTAAAATCATTGCTTACTCCTATAGGGTCAGGTTCCTGCTGTTGCTGTAAGGGACAGATTATTGTTCTAAAATCATCGCCTACTCCTATAGGGTCAGGTTCCTGCTGTTGCTGTAAGGGACAGATTATTGTTCTAAAATCATCGCCTACTGCTTTTGCAGCCCTCTAGCACCTCTAGCCAGGACTTTTTTACAGCCATTTTTGTGCCGAAAAGTTCGGGTCCCCATTGACTTCAATGGGGTTCGGGGTTTGGGGTAAAGTTCGGGTCAAGTTCGGTACCGAACCCGAACTTTTTCACGAAGTTCAGCCGGACCCGCCGAACATCCAGGTGTCCGCTCAACTCTAATTAACACAGCTTGCCGTAACACTGTTTAGGATGTTGCAGAATGGGCTCTTAGGGTTTGCACACATGCTGCGATGAATGGCTTGCATTGAGGAGTATTTGTGATGCCTTTACATTGACTTGTATGAAATAAAAAAAAAAAAAATACACGGTAGAAGCAACAATGAGCATGATCCAATTTAAAACTGTTTTCCAAGTACTTTGAAAATTACTTCACAAATGCATGTAGAAAGCAAAACACAAATTCTTATGTACGTTTACCCTTCTGTGTGTTCTTATTAAACTCCTCCCTGAGCCACTCCTCCTGGCCCAGACCAAAACAACCAGGCCTGCACACTACGGTCAGGCCTGACTAAATTTACCTTTCCTAGCCAAAGACCTGCTAGAAAAACGCACCTACACTATGGGGGTGCTACACTGGCATGAAAAGGGAACACAAATTTCACAAAATATAAAACTTTATTACAAAAGGTTAAAAGAACTACAAAGCTAAAGAGCCATATACAATAAAAAAAGCTACATATTACAATATAACAAATGCAACTACTGACTCACTAGACCACTGCATATCACCGCAAATATTTAACATGCATTTATTTGTTATATGATGTGGTTGGGAGTCCTCATGGGTCAAGGCGTTTCTCTTGTTCCTCTTCCTCAGGACACATGAGAATACAGCAGTGATGACTAGACATGCGAAAAGACTAAAAAAAAAAAAAAAAAAAAAAAAGAAAGAATATAGACTATGGATACATAATGCAAAAATCATATTTAAACACATTTAGATTGTATCGCTCACTAACTAAAGCACCTTGTTGACATGAGTGTAATCAGCTTAGGGGGCTCTCCCAGAGTGGGCACCGGAGCAAGAAAAGGAGGCCAGACAGACGGTAAGCGGCAAAATGGCTTATCCTAATAATATAGCAATATACAGTAGCCCAATTATTATAGAAATATTCAAGCTTTAACCATAGTCAAAATATAGCCTGAGGCCTTTTATATCTATGAAAAAATGAACTGAAGAAAAGGGAGACAGTACATTTTTTGGTAAGTATAAAAGGCATTCTACTGGCCAGAATATTCATTTACGTGTGTATGCATAAAAAAATGCTGATAACCTGCTCTCTGAACTCAGGTTTGGAGCATTTATATGCCCCAGAACTCTGTGTGCAAAAACATTTCTGTTGTGGCTCTGAGCAGCTAGGCGCGGCACCAGCCCCGTTCAATATAATAACAGGTCACCGAGGCCACAGCTATTCGCAGCTCTCCATCAAGCCAGCAATCACCGCAGGCAACTGCTGTTGTGCAGAGAGTTGTGAACACCTGTCATTATAGTGCACAAGGCAGGCGGCGGCACCTAGCCGCTCACAGCCGCAGCAGAAATCAGAAGATTCGCACTAGGCTAAATCACCAGTGTGAGGTTATCCTTAATGGAACTTTAAAATTAGCATTGCTTCTATCTTTCCCTTAGGTTTCTGTGATCTTGTTGGATAATAGTCCATTGTTCCTTCAGGTAAAATCATTCCAACCAGACCATTTTAGTGTGCCCCTTTCTCCAAAGCTTAGCTTTGCAGCTATGTCTTGCAGTTCGAGTTTATATTACGGGACTGATTCTCCACTCTGTTTTTTGCTGGCGAAATGGGTCCTAAAGTCCCCTAATGTTGTTGCTTAGCCAAACACCACTACTATCTTGCCAAGGGAATATTGGTCTTCCCCTGGGAAGTGATGGAATAATATTTGTGCTTCCCCTTCAAAGGTGTTAGCCTAGCAGGTTGGATTCCATATGAGCAGATCAGACCCTAACATTTCTAGGCCCAATTGCTGAGTCCTTACTTGGCCCTGCGTACTTGGGTAATTGTTGCAGCAAGAATCCTGCCAGTAATAAGGAGTTCATAATTGCAGGGGCAGTAGGTTGCATGATTTCTTCTGGAGTACACTAGTACTCTTGGGTGCCACTGTTGCAACACTTCCATTACCATTTTCTGAGATGCCTAATCCTGTTCGCAGACTCCAAGTGTAACAGGTTGGATCGGCTGAATGATCAGACAGAGAGCAACTATAACTTGCAGTTTGATAAACGGATGCAAAGTTAGAATCAATAATGCAAAAAAAAGGCCAGAGCATGCATATGTAGCGCCCCCATAGTATAAGTGTGTTTTTTTGTAGCAGGGTTTTGCTAGGAGAGGCAACATTTAGTCAAGCCTGACTATGTGCAGGCTTGAATGTTTTGATTTGGGCTTGGGGGAGTGGCTCAGGGAGGATTGAGTTGATTCAACAGATGAGGTCACCAGAACCTCCCACTTCTTTCTAGAAACCTGGAGTAGGGTTTCTGGTCAGAGAGCTGGCAGATAGGTTGAGCCATCTGGAGTGTTCTAAGGAGCCCTGACCAATCCCCCAAGCAGAATTGGCAGGGGGAAGGCTTCCTTAAATACTCAGGGTTAGCCCAATCAGGAGGAGTTGTTGGAGGTGGCAGTCTGAAGATGTAGCACAAGGTGCTGCGGAGGGGGAAACCCCCAGTCTGGGGGGGGAGTGACCTTGAGGCCTGGAGGTTCGGGTGCAGCCAGGAGTGGAGGTGATTCCTGGAGTCGCACAAGGGAACAGGAGAGCAGCAAAGGTGCTACTGAGAGACTTTAAAGTGTTCCACTGGAGTTGGTGAGTGACAGACCCTGGGAGCTGGTGGAGAAAGTGCTGGAGCAGGCTGGGAGAGGAATAGTGGACAGTCTGTGGAAGAGTTGGGAGCCAGTCAGGGGAAGGAGTGCCACTGAGAGGAAAGCAGGTCGGTGAGACCTGGAAGAGGGATGGGCAGGGAGTTGTAGTCCATCAAAGGCCCGACTAGCACCAACGTACTCAGCTACATATTCAGGGGCACATGATCCCTGGCCTGTAATGGGTGGTCTTGCTGACACAGTGTAGGCCTTCCCATGTGCTACCTGCAGAGAAGAGCAAGGAGTAGAGAAGCTTGATAAATTTCCTTTAAAGCTGGAAACCAAGTGATGTGCTGGATAGAAGTGAAGGAGTGATAGTCTGCACGTACAGTGCTGGAGAGAGAACTGTAGGAGAAACGGTCAGCAAGCTGAGTGCTGGAGAGTTGTAAGGAGTAACAGTCTGCAGAAGGATAGTCTTCAGTGCAAGTGTGCATATACAGGGCTGTATATGGAAGTTATGTACAATAACTTCTGGGACATCCCACATTCACCCCTTTTCCCCATCCAAGTTATATCCCCTAAATAAAACAACAAAAATCCAAAAGCTGGCCTAGTCAGTGTCTACGGATGTGTGATATATGTTGGGATTGAGGTCAGATATAAGGTGAACCATAACTACTACCACTCCCAGGAGAGCACTTGGCTACACATACACTACAGAATAATACAAAACAGATAATGAAAACTGCACAAACATGGACTCTTCATTGAGCCTCAAAATGTGTCTATGGCCAAATCAAGAAAACACGATGCTGCATAGCATAATCTCTATAAAACTCTTTAGCAACAGAAAGTCTATTTGAGAAACACCACTTCAGTAAAAAAAGTTCAGCACACAAACATCTACTTGAACATATCTAGAGTTGAGCGGACACCTGAATGTTCGGGTTTAGCGGGTCCGGCCGAACTTTGTGAAAATGTTTGGGTTCGGTACCGAACTTGACCCGAACTCGACCCCGGACCCCGAACCCCATTGAAGTCAATGGGGACCCGAACTTTTCGGCACAAAAATGGCTGTAAAAAAATCCTAGCAAGTGCTAGAGGGCTGCAAAAGGAAGTAAAATGGGGGTAAGAGTAGGACAAGTGCCCTACAAAAAATGGGGATAGGGAAAATAACTTAAAATCAAATAATAAAAATGGGAAGGGGGGTGGATGTGGAGTAGGAGCCTAGAGGTTGACTAGGCCGTGACCGTGGCAGTGTAGGTGGAAGTGGTGGTGGTGGTTTAAGAACAATAATCTGTCCCTTACAGCAACAGCAGGAATCTGACCCTATAGGAGTAGGCGATGATTTTAGAACAATAATCTGTCCCTTATAGCAACAGCAGGAACCTGAACCTATAGGAGTAGGCAATGATTTTAGAACAATAATCTGTCCCTTACAGCAACAGCAGGAACCTGACCCTATAGGAGTAGGTGATGATTTTAGAACAATAATCTGTCCCTTACAGCAACAGCAGGAACCTGACCCTATAGGAGTAGGCGATGATTTAGAACAATAATCTGTCCCTTACAGCAACAGCAGGAACCTGACCCTATAGAACTAGGAGATGATTTTAGAACAATAATCTGTCCCTCAAAGCAGGAGACTCTACCTAGTCCAGAATAAGATCGTTCTGTAATGCAAAATGAGATCTGCAATCTGTCTCTCAAAGCAGTAGATTCTACCTAGTCCAGAATCAGATCATTCTGTAATGCAGGATGAAATCTGAAATCTGTCCCTCAAAGCAGTAGTAGTAATCGCTACCTAGTCCAGAATCAGATTGTTCTGTAATGCAGGATGAGATGTTATTAATATTTGCAATCTGTCCCTCACAGCGCCGGCAGCATCCTCTCCCTAGACTAACCTGAGAGCATGTGACATGCAGCACTACGTGACTCCAGCTTATACAGAGGCTGGGTCACATGATGCACTGGCCAATCACAGCCATGCCATTAGTAGGCATGGCTGTGATGGCTTCTAAGGGCAAACCAGTGAAAAGCTTCTTGATTGGCTGTCCTGCAGCTATTCAACAGGCGGGATCAAATACCCAAACCCAGAACCTGAACCCAAACTTTTTTTCAAATGTCCGGGTTCGGGTCCAGGTCACGGACACCCCAAAGTTCAGTACGGACCCAAACTTTACAGTTCGGGTTCGCTCAACTCTAAACATATCCTTAGAAACAGCATCCCTCTCAGTGAAGTCCAGGGTATTTCCCATAACACAGAATAACAGCTGGAGACATTCCAAGTATGAGGACACGGGGAACTGCCTTACTGGTATTAGAATACTCTAGTAGCAATTGGGGAGGTGCTGCCCAGAGTAGCTGGGTCTTCCAGAAAAGTTGAGTGTCATTAAAAGTACCTGGATGCCCATGCACTAGTTCTGATAGCGGAGGGGCTCTCACCTACTGCATCATGTATGGCCAAATAACTCTGCTGCATCAGGTGTTGCTTCTTTGAACTGCTGTGGGAGGAAATCAGAGAAATACAGTAAATCTTGATGAAAAGATAAACACTCTGCTACATAAGTTTTCCATGCATACAAATCATATCCCTTTTAGATTACATAAATCAATCCTAGCCTGCTTTATGGAGGAAGGTGCAAGGTCACTGTGATATCACCTCCACCTCCTTTTAGAGTACAATCTAAAGGTGATTCATTCATACTGCAGAATTCAATCACTATATAGAATTGTGTATAACAAGAAATCCAAGAATATTTTCAGACAGTCGCCATCATGCAGTAACGGGATCATATAGAGTTGAACTCCGAGTACATAGAAAAATACAGTAGATAATGCAGTTAGGTATTCAAATAATCATTATAATATGTATTTTTGAATGCTGGGACAGTAAAGTAGAAGTATTTGCTAAAACAGAGTTTGAAGTGGTTCTGAAGCCTAAATATTTTTTGTATATTAATACATTCCTTGCATTAAGGTAAAAAATGTTACTCATTGATTTTGTCTACAGCTCTTCTCTCCCCTCACTTCTTGGTCTCACTGGCTTTGCTGGGGCACCAGGAGCCATCGGCTCCCAGTGCTGTCAATCAAAGCCAGTGACAAGGGAGCAGGAGGCAGGGCCGAGTCCCGCTGTCTGTGTCAATGGACGCAGCAGTGGGGCACGGAAGTGAGCATGCGCGAGTGCCCACATGGGGCACTGGACAGAAAGGAAGAGCCAGCAGTGCCGGAGGGGAACCTGAGAAGAGGAGGTTCGGGGCTTCTCTGTGGAAATCAAGTGGATTGCCTTGTTTTGTGTTGATGAAAAGTACTGCATGCAGTACCTTTTTTCAGTGCATCGTACCTACACACCACCACGATGCACTGGTGTGAACTGGGCACATAGGAAACAAGGCATTTTGCCTTGTCCATGAATTGGGACTGTGCTGGAATAGCCAGCCAACACAGTCCTACCGCATATGGTGTGAACCAGCCCTAAAGCCTTAGCTCTCTACTGCTGATAAACATGCTTAATACTGTTTGCCGTATAAATGTATTTTTTTCCACTTCTTGGAACAGTCTGCTGTGTGCCCATGAAAGTTGTGACCTCACCTACTGGCTTCCATTGTGCTATGCCATGTCAAGGAGGGGAGGGGGGCAGTTCCCTCCCATCAGCCGCAGCAAGTCTCTCAGTGACACACAGCAGATAATGGAGCTAAACAATCACTGTAACACTATAAATAAGCATGTAGCAGCATATTTATCAGCAATGGAGAAGCAAGGCTTTAAACTTTGTTTATTTTAGCCTTTCTTTCTACGTTAAGGGATGACCCATCAGCATTTTGCTGCTCCTTTGCTGAGCCAGCACAGGCTGGGGGCAGGGAGGTGGCCAAACTAATTTAATTGCAGTGGAAAGGTCACTAATATGGCTCTGTTGTCTGTTTGGGAAATGTAAGTCTCTCGACTGCTGGACAAAATGAAAAATTTTTTGGTGGCTAAAAATGACTAAAACTTATGTGTTGCAACTGTGTATTTAGCTATTTGCTTAGATTTCCACTTTAATTGGAAATATTGTATTTGCTTTTTTTGTTTTGCTTTCTTGCCTTTTTTGCAGATTCAATTTCACTTAGGTGAATGACATCAGCGCCCCCAGTGCCTCCTGGGATATGTGATGTACATATCCCTGGAGGCACTGGGAGCCCTGCACATCACCCTCGTCGTTTTACGACTACCCAGTAGGGAATT